>JAHHUM010001325.1:0-131098 GCA_036173005.1 Crenichthys baileyi | reverse complement strand
TACGCGTTTTTTCTCTTGGGAATCAATTACAAGTCCTGCACGTGGTCGGGGGGTTTTAAGCCGTCTTCTTGCAGGATAGGGGGCCGGTCCTACGTGTCTGGTGGGGGGAAAACATTTCCTGACTCGCTCCTCCAAAACACCCCAAAGTTGGCTCAATAATATTGAGAATCTGGTGACTGTGCAGGCCATGGGAGATGTTCAACATCACTTTCTGTCATCAACCAATCGTTCCCCAGTCTTGCTGTGTGTATTGGTGCATTGTCATCCTGATACAGGGCACCGCCTTCAGGATACAATGTTTGAACCACTGGATGCACATGGTCCTCAGAATGGTTGGGTAGTCCTTGCCATGACACGCCATCTAGCACAAGTATTGGGCCAAGAGAATGCCATGATAGGGCAGCCCAAACCATCACTGATCCCCCCCCATGCTTTCACTCTGGGCATGCAACAGTCTGGGTGGTACGTTTCTTTGGGGCTTCTCCACACTGTAACTCTCCCGGATGTGGGGAAAACAGTAAAGGTGGACTCATCAGAGAACAATACATGTTTCACATTGTCCACAGCCCAAGATCTGCGCTCCTTGCACCATTGAAACCGAAGTTTGACATTGGCATGAGTGACCAAAGGTTTGGCTATAGCAGCCCAACCGTGTATATTGACCCTGTGGAGCTCCCGACGGACAGTTCTGGTGGAAACAGGAGAGTTGAGGTGCACATTTAATTCTGCCGTGATTTGGGCGCCTTGGTTTTATGTTTTTTGGATACAATCCGGGTTAGCACCCGAACATCCCTTTCAGACAGCTTCCTCTTGCGTCCCCAGTTAATCCTGTTGGATGTGGTTCGTCCTTCTTGGTGGTATGCTGACATCACCCTGGATACCGTGGGTCTTGATACATCACAAAGACTTGCTGTCTTGGTCACAGATGCGCCAGCAAGATGTGCACCAATAATTTGTCCTCTTTTGAACTCTGGTATGTCACCCATAATGTTGTGTGCATTTCAATATTTTGTGCAAAACTGTGCTCTTACCCCGCTAATTGAACCTTCACACTCTGCTCTTACTGGAGCAATGTGCAATCAATGAAGACTGGCTACCAGGCTGGTCCAATTTAGCCATGAAACCTTCCACACTAAAATGACAGGTGTTTCAGTTTCATTGTCCAACCCCTGTATCTGTTAATGTTAATTATGTCTTAGCTTTTTATTTGATCAAATTAGCATTTTAATGTTTCCTTATTTCTATATGACGCATCGTATTTCTTCTTATTATTATTATTATTTTTATATCATTTTTTATAATGTGTGTTATATCTATTCCATTGTTTTACGGTAAAGGACTTTGACTTACCCTGTGTGTGAATGGTGCTATACCAATAAACTTGTTTTCAGTTTCCCTCCAACCTTAAGATTTCTAGTGCCAATATAGTTTGGGAGTCTTCCCAGAGCATAATGCTGCCACTCCATGCTTCATGATGGCAAATTTCTGATGTGCAGTCTTCATTTTTGTTTCATCAGACTAATGAACCTGCTTCTTAGTGTGTCCTACTTGTCTTTGGGTGATTTCAGGGCAAATTCCATATGAGCTTTGTATTGCCACTCTCCCATACAACTTAGATTGGGTTAGAAACCAGACAACAGTGGTGGAATGTACCATCTCTCGCATCTGAGCCACTGAAGCCGTCTGAGTGTCTTAGCGGTCTCCCTCACCAGTTTTCTTCTTCTTGCCCAGTCGCTCAGTTTCTGAAGATAGACAGATCTAGACAAGTGCCATACTCCTTCAATTTCTCCACGATGATTTAGCTAAGTTCCCTGTTATGTGAAGTGAGTTTGCAATCTTTTTCTAGTTATCTCCTGAATGATATTTTTTAGTGAGCTTTTCTCTGAGTTGCTTAGATTGGACCTCAGAGTTTTTGTATTATGACCACTTGACACACAACAGCTGCTCTCCGGCATGCTCAATTTCACTAACTGTGACACTACTGATACTACTGGTAGTTATCTTTAACATATTTTAGTTTGTAAAAATATGTTTTCTCTTTGATAATAAATAGCATTTTAAAGTTTTGTCAGTGATTTCATTTAGAAAAGTCTCGGAATAAATGGATATTTTTCTTGAAGAAATCTAGGATCTCTAAATGAGATAAATATGGTATTATTGCCGTTATCACATGATTCTGTTGACTCTACTCAAACTGTGGAATGTGCTGCACTCTGATTCCTACACTTCACTGCAAATCATTTCAAAAACATTCAAGTGCGTGGCAAAATCTGATAATCTGATCTCATCATTTCACAGCTGAATTTTTGGGAATTTTATTGTAAGAACATAGCATGCTGGAAAATCATTTACCTTCCAACCAATATGTTGTTTTATTTCTGGATAATATGCAAATAAACTGCTTTTATTTCTGTGCATTGATGTTGAAACTCTGGTCCCCTGTTCAAACATCTTGAATATGCGAATGCAAAAATCTTTGCATTGGAATATTTAATTTTTTGTGCATTTTCATCCCTTAGTTCCCATGCGGCATTTACTGTTATATCCCACCTACTATGTTCACTGTAAAAATACCCACATTTCATGTTTTATATTGTGGTTGGTGTGTAGCACTTATTATTTAATCAGTTTTTTAATACTTTATTTGTTATTTGTTGGTTAATTTCTACAATACAGAAAAGGCAATAAGATTAATTAACCAAGCTGATTACATAGACAACACCAACCAACTTTTTATAAACCATGAAATTTCCAGACTCGGTTCAGTTCAACAGCACAAATTATATTTAAAACGAGAAATAATTTACTCCCTAAAAAAATAATGAAACTGTTGCAGAGAGGGATGGAGGATATAAGTTAGGAGGAAAACTAAATTTAAAAATCCATGGTACTTGAACGACTTAAAAAGTATGTGCATTTCAATAGCAGGAGTTAAATTATGGAACAGTCTAACAGGAGAATTAAAACTAATTAAAAACATAAGCCACTTCAAAAGAACATATTCCAACTATATATAAGGATGGAGAGGAGCAGTTTAAACTGGGACGGTAAAGGAAATAAGAAATATGTGTCCTTTGTTTTCTTCTGTTTTGCTGTCTATATTTAAAATAAATCGTGTTATTTGGATAAACATTATTTATTGATTTTTTAATTGACAGAAATTGTGTCTGGGTATCTTGTGTTTCTTTTTGTTAAAGAAAACGTGTTTTTAATTGGGGCCTGCCAAAGCAATGCATAGGAGAGCAGTGCATTGCGAATGCACTGCCTCCCATCCGCCGGCTTTTCAGAAGTGAAAACGGTTTGTTGATAACTGCTACGGTTTCTCTAAAATTAGACTCCAAGCGACACAAAGTTTGTGAGAAAATCCCACTTTTATAGGGGAGATGGCAGTTACTAGAGTGTAGAAAGCGGCACTATTTTCAGGAAGAATGATTTTTAACGCGCCCTCACGGCCACAAATTTCGCTCTAAAGTCACCATTTTTGGTGAGTTTGTAGGGCGGGGCCTCTGCTTTCACACAATATCTTTAAAATCGTTCTAGGTCTCACGGTTTTCTGTCAAACCCCCCTCGATTGCCAAGAGTCAGAAGAATTCTGTAGGCCTTCTCCCATGTATTTACAATGAGAGCTTGACCAGTGCTCCATGAGTGACATCATTTATTTCCATCCTCCTATTTTATACTGTGAATGACATAGAGCTATGAAAATCTCCATCAGCGGGGATGAGGGACGGCTTTCGCCCACAGGTTGAAAAGTTTTCAAATACCATGTACGGTTTCCGAGATATTAGACTTTGTTTGGGAGCATGCTCAGGCATTTTTGTCTTTTTCTCCATTTTCCCTCTCTTTTCACCTTGTGTTGTGTCTTTATTAATATATTTTCAACAAAAAAGGATGGATATTATCGTTCCCCTGTCCGTTTTGATAAAACCAGTCCAAGAATGACGTCGATAGCCCCTACGGTTTCCGAGTTATGGGCAGTAGTTCGGGAGCATGCGCCTCCATGTTATAAACCCAGGCCAGGGGCAGACACAGAGTGAGGTGCTGCGTGAGTGAGAAACAGCAGGTGTCAAGTTACACTGACGCTCTTTGCTGATTGGCTGATTCATTCCTCACTGTTCTATTTATAGCTCTGTGTATCTCCTACTGTATATGTCTGTATGTGATTCTGTCTTTGTTTCTGCATCTATTCTCTCTGTGTCTCACACTCAGACACACACACACACACACCTACACACACACACATCCATGGATTACTATCTTTTTGAGGACTTTGCATTGACTTCCATTGATTTCATTCATTTCTATGGTTTAAACCTGACCTGACCCCTAACCCTTTGACCATCTTCATAGGAGGCAACTACATGGTGGGTATTTTGTGTGGGGAACTTAAACAGCATGTACTGCTGTTCCAACACCCAGACAACAGTGATTAACTCAAAAGGTCAATTTCTTTCATCAACCTTCCATGGTTACTAATGATTTTTGAAAGCTGATAACAGCATACACATTGATTTTAGAATAGCAAGCAGGTTCTATATAATTAATGGAAGTAACCCAGATCTGAAAGGACAACCATGCTAGATTTTCAAAATAAGACAAAACATGCTCTACGAAATAAAACCTTTTACATTTTAAACAATAGATAAGTGCAGGACTGGGATTCACACCAATGTTGGAGCTCACCCAGGTTAGGAAGGAGGACCATCTCAGCCCTTTAAAATAAGTCTTACTGAAATTTTCAAAATAAAAGCCACAACCTTCCATGGTTACTAATGATTTTTAAGCTGATAACAGTATACACATTGATTTTAGAATAGCAAGCAGGTTCTATATAATTAATGGAAGTAACCCAGATCTGAAAGGACAACCATGCTAGATTTTCAAAATAAGACAAAACATGCTCTACGAAATAAAACCTTTTACATTTTAAATTATAGATAATTGGAGGACTGGGCTTCACACCACTGCTGGACTTCACGCAGTGTTGAAAATAGGACCATGTTGGCCTTGTTAAATAAGGCTTACTGAAAATTTCAAAATAAAAGCCTCAATCTTCCATAGCTATTATTGATTAATGATTTTTAAATAACAAGCAGGTTCTTTATAACTAATGGAACTAACCCAGACATGAAAGGAGAACAATGCTAGACTTTCAAAATATGACCTAGACATGCTTTCCAAAATAAAAGTATTTGTATTTCATTCAGCGATAATTGCAGCATTGGTCTTAACACTACTGCTGGGACTCAGCGATGGAAATTGGTCTACTTTATCCTTTCAAAATATAATGTACTGATCTTTACAAAATAAAAGCCTCAATATTCTTTACTTGGGGCTTGCCATAGCAATAGAGGGGAGGAATGAATGGGCTTGCTTCACTGCCTCCAATGCTATTGCAAAGAGTCACCTATTATTATCCACATCTAAACTGGACTGTTGGGACCTGCCATGGCAATGCAAGGAGGCATAAGCTTAACTCCGCCACAGTTTGGCTCTGGACCGAGAAGCACGCACCAAGAGGCAGGCCCCGTCTAAATTTCTTCTGAAATTTTCTAGTTTATTATTGTTATTGTTTTTCTTTAAATGAAGAATAATGTGTAAAGTAAGTAACAGATGGAAGGAGAGGTCAAATAACTTTATACTTCTGCCTACCTCCTTTTCAAACCAATGGTCATGTAAATATGTATCATGGTGTATGAATGTGAATGTAAATATGTTTGAAATAAACAAATAAACAAAGAAAAAAACAAAAAAACAAACAATTTACCAAGCTTTCCTTGAGTCTTAATTCTTAGAAGAGATGCTTAAAATGTTCTTGCTTTGATCGAAATGAAGGAAATCAGTTTTTCAAGTATCAGAAGAGCTGTTTTGATGTGTCAGACAGATTTGCATAGACAAAAAAAAAAACTGAAAATAAACGTAATATTTGTCACAAATCCAATGACGCTTCTTCCCCGTCTAGATGTCTACTTTAAAATTATTTTCTTATTTGTATATTTGTTTTTATAGATGTCCCGCAAATAAAAACTTTGATTTTAATAATATTGTTAGATCAGTTCTTCAACAAAGAGGTTTGTATTATTTACTGTAGTTTTACAGTTTACATTTTCATTGCCTTTTATTTTGAATGTGGGAAAAATTCAAATAGTTAATGTGTAACAAATTCTAATTGTCTGCATGGTTGGTCCATATGGTCCATATGACAATATGTTTGCTAACAGCACTACCACAAGGTAGCGATATTGCACCAAGCTGGGGCGACGGTGGTACAGATGATAGGGATTCATCTTGTAACCTCCGTTTATCTCAGTCGTTCACCTACCTTGCCTGCTGTTGGTGCTCAGAGGGCTTGGTGGTGTTGTCAGTCTGCCCCAGGGCAGCTGTAGCTACAATGTAGTCTACCACTCTCAGTGTGTGAATGTGTGGACTGTAGTGTAGAGTGCTTTTCAGTCCTCGGACTTTATAAAGCGCAATACAAGTGCAGGCTGTTAACCATTTACCAAGCTGTGTCCCAACCACCGGGGTCCTTTTAAATGGAGAGTTGCCACATGTAGTTTAACGCCTGCAAAGGCTCTGAATATGTATGAAATATGCCTTAGAACTAATGTGTATTTTCTTTTTATCATGACTGTACATAGATACGTAAGATCCCAACCACAGGCACATTCCTTCAAGAATATGAAGGAATTATTATTAACACTAGGCCATGCCGATCATCAGCCATCGTGGACGCTGCGTGAAAATTGTCAGAAAATGTTTCATTTTGGCTTGAATCAACAGTCTGTGGTCGCTCAGTGTGACAGGATCATCAGCAGCCGATTAAGCTCTTTCATGACCAAAGACAGCATATAGCAAAATCATCAAAGCATTTTACAGTGCAACAGCTGCTATTACTAATGTTTATTTAGTTTCCTTGTTTTTTTTTTCAGTCATACGCACTTCCACATTCACACAAACTGACTCTAATATTAAGAGCCCCAAAACTCGTTTTCCATTCATTGTTTTACTGATTTATCTGTTTTGTAGAGATTGTGCTGTGGCAATAAATCATACAAAAGCAGTTGCTAATATTAGCTTGCATTAGGATGAAGATACATGTTTATCCCAGTTTTGGTGTTTCTCAGGCAAGTTTTTCTTCTTAAAAATCACATAATAACAGCTTAGTTCAGATTAGTGGGTATTTTAAAGTAACCCAAAGAGCAGTTAGTTGTTCACTGTTTTGAAGCTATTTTACCAAACCCCCCAGATCACATCTAGAGTCTGAAAGTTTGCCCATTCCTCGTTGTAAAAGAGTTTAAACTCAGTCACGTAGGGTGGAAACTTCTGTGAACATGAATTTCACAGATTGTCTCTGGGACGTAGGTCTGGACTTTAGTTGGAACCATTCTAACACATGAATATGCTTTGATCTAGACCATGTAGCTCTGGCTGTGTGCTTTGGCTTGTTGTCCTGCTGGAAGGTTAACCTATGCTCCTGGTTCAAGTCTTTTGCATCCTCTTATAGTTTTTCCATTAGAATTACTCTGTATGTTGTTCCCTCCATTTTCCAATTAACTCCGGCCAGCTTTCCTGTTCCTACTGAAGAAAGCAACCCTACAGTATGGTGTTGCCACTACCATGTTTCACAGTGGGGATGGTATGTTCACCTTGGTGTGCAATGTTAGTTTTTCTCCATTTGTGCATTGCTCAACTATTAGTTAGCCTTTTGACAGATTCTCCAACCTGAGCTGTGGCTCTGTCCAGGTCCTCCAGAGTTACCATTAACCTCTTGGTTGCTTCTTTCAGGGATGCTCTCTTTGCTGGCATATCAGATTAGATAGACATCCATGAGTTGGTAGGTCTGCAGTTGTGCCATACTCTTTCCATTTTCAGATGATAGATTGAACAGAGCTCTGGATATTGTTTTATTATCTACCCCTGCTTTAAACATTTCCAGATCTATATCCCTGACCTCCCTGTTGTGATCCCTGGTCTTCCTGATTCTGTTGATTCAGTAATGTTCTCTAACAACAGAATGGCTGGATTTATACTGAGAATAAACTGCACACAGATGGACTCAAGTTATTAATTTGGTGATTTCTAAAAGCAATTGGTTTATTTTGATTTTATTCAAGGGTATCAGAGCAAAGGGGGTGCAATACATATTCATGCCACACTTTTATTTTTATGTGAGGAAAACTTTGAAGGCATTGTTATTTGCTTTCTACTGTATTTCACAGTTCTGCAAAATATCATGTTAGTTTGTCACATCAAATCTCAATAAAATACATTGAAGTTTGTGTTCATAACGTGATCAAATGTGGAAAAGTTAGAAGAGATGTGAATGCCTTTGCAAGACACTGTACGTGTCATATATGTGTCACTAAACCTAAGATCCAGGGCTGGTTAGGGCATAGCAGGCATTGCGTTGGGTGAAAGTGTGTTCAACACTTCAATAAAAGGTGTCAGTGTGAATTTAAAAGTTAAAAACACTATTTTAACTTTTCTTTTACACAAACCACGTACAATTATAAGAAATTTCCCCTATGATTTTCTCTGTTGGCATCTTCTAACAAACAGCCCTTTTTCTAAGGACCAACTCCCTCTTTTATGTTCTTTCCCTGCTTAGCTTTTTTGCAGGTGGACAGCCCATTGCCATTCTTTGACGGAGGGATTGGGGGGTTGTTCAGGGCTTCAGAGGCCTGTAGAGTCACAGTTTTCATGGTTTATGCCTTTCATCTCATTGATGGTTGAGGAAGTACCATGCTGTTACTGAGAGGGGTGTTGTTTAGTTGTAAGGGGCAGCCTCAGCATGCCTTCATCATTGTGGTGGGGGGTTGAAGCAGTGCTAGGATCAGCAAAACTGATCCTAACACAAAGGTCCAGAACCTGATTTTAGAGCATGTTGTTTGAAGTTAGATGTTTCAGCACAGAAGAAACACAGCGTGTGTGAGAACAATCAAGGGGTAAACATCGGGGTAAACATCCTTTTTGGGTGCTTGTTATTTTTTAGACTTTACATTTGGAAATAAATCCAGTGACACTAACTAAATAGGTCGTCTCAGCTGTGTTTATTAGAATTAAAACGATTCAAAACTAACTAATTAACTTTCACCTAACCCAGCAAAAACTGTAATTTTATCTCTAATGATACGATTAGAAATCATACTATTTATAAATACTTATTTCTTTTTCTGTGTTAAATGGATTAAGTTCACCACTGTTCAAGAGTGCATTATTAAAGGAGAAGGTGGGCCTACCGAGAAGCAGATAAATGAAGTATTTTATTTTCAGTGAGTGGCTCTGGTGGTGTTGGGTGACATCAGTGGCCCATTGAGATGTTCTTTGTCTTCTTCCTTTGAATGTCTCGGATTAGGAAAAATGCTTTTTGTTCTCACTAGCAAGTTGTTCTCTCATTGAATCAAGAATAAACCCCAGTGTATGTGAGCACTGAAAATAGGCAAGAATTAAACAGTTACAAACAAGCCTGCTGAGATCAGGTTGTAAATACTATATGATGATGCAATGAACTGACACACATGATATAATCCATCAACATGCCCCTTACAAATCTTTTAGTTTTTTTTTGCTATGTTTACATGTTTCAGGTCATCAAATGAAAACACAGTTATTTTAATTTTAGAAAAAGGCAATCTGAGTAACAAAAACAAAGGGAAAAAAAATTTGTCTGAAAAAGTAGTGGCCTAACAAAATGACTCCAACTGCAAGCAGAGTTCGGCATTTGAATTCTGAATGATTCTGGTTCTGGTTCTGGTTCTGATTCCGATTCCTCTTTTTTATTCATATTTTTTCAAGAGGCAGGTTTGAAACGTTTAAATGGTTTAAATAAGCTAGCCAACCACAGTTCTCTTCTATGGATGCTATGGTGAATGGAGTACCACATCGCAAGGTCTGGTCAACTGCCTGGCTAATGTTAGCTAGGTATTTGCATTTCAGTTAACCCTAACAATTTTAGTCCATATACAACTTGTTAGCTGCCTTAATGCTGGTATAAGACTTTTTTATTTTCTTGTTTTACTTACCTGATTCTGACTGCAGTGCAGTGCTAGGCTGAGTGTTGGAGCCGCAGGAAGAGGCAGCGGAGTAAGGCTGGCGCAGTAGGTCAAAGACACCATGAATCCAGAGGTGTCTTCATTGGTGTTAGGTGTCTTCTTCTTTCAATCGGCGGACTGGATATCGAAAATAGGAATCGAAATTTAAAAATGTGAATGATTGGGAGAGAATCATAATGTTAGCCCAATCAGTACCAAATCCAATAGGTATCAAAAGAACAATGAACAACATCAAAAGCACTGCAGGCCTAACTCTCAGTTGAGGTCAGTGTTTAGGATTCAACAAAAATAGAGAGAATGTGCAAAAATTGCATCCATTATAGAGTTTCAAGGTGAAAACCACTGCTGACCAGGATAACACAGAGGTTCAGTTAATATTTCACAAAAATAACATCTTGATGATCCCTAAGGCTTTTACGGAAATACACTATGGACAAACGTGGAACATTTTGGAACCCTTTACAATGGTTTAAAACGGTTTCAACACATTTCAGAAGAAACAACATGCATACAGTCAAACATGGTGGTATATTTCATGAAACCATGGATTCTATTTCCCTAGCCTTAAATCCTGAAAGAGAATGTGCAGCTATCATTTTGTGACCTTAACCTCAGGCACAACTATTCAGCAGGAAAACAATCCAAAGCATAACAGCAAGTCCACCTTTGAATAGCTAAAAAAAAAGGTTATAGCATAGCCTAGTCAAAGTTGGGACTACAATCCAGTTATGCTGTGTTATAGCAGTTTTGTTGGTGCTTGAATCCCTCTAATGGAAACAATCCTTTAAAGGAGGATAGACTAAAATTCTTCTATAACAATGAAAAAGACTTAATACCAGTTTTAACTAAAGCTTAATAACAGAAAGCATTTTTAATGAATAAATTGATTAAAGGAAAACTGCTTTTTATAATAACTGATTTTCTTTTTTATGTGCTCCTATTTCGCACAGTGGGTGTGGATTGAGATGAAACCTGCAGTTTTCTGATGCTCAAGACGCAATATGTTACTACTGAGAATTTGTTTTGTTTTATTTAATTATTATTTTACGGGTTTAAGGATTACTTGACTATAGAGAGGTGAAAATGTAATTGTCTATATTCAGTTCAGTATTGCCAATTGGTAAAATAATTACCTCTGCCAAGGAGGTTATGTTTTCAGTTGAGTTTCTCTGTTTGTTTTTCTGTGTGTCTGTTAGCAACTTTACAGAAGAAGTTAAAGATGAATTCAGATTTTTTTGTATGCAGCACTAGTGGCTTTTATTCTTCTATTTTTTTTTTACAAATGTGGGAAATGGGGTGGAGAAAGGGAGAAGAAATGCAGCAAACGGCAACGGAACTTGAACCTGTGACAGCCACGTCGAGGACCAAGGTCTCTGTACATGGGTCTTGCGCTTAACCCTTGCCACCACCACAACCCTCTTATAATTTTTATTAATTTTTTTTACCAGAGGCGTGTCTTAGCCCAAGGAGAAATCCATTACATTCTGTTGGTAATCCGGATCACGAGCCAGAATTTATTTGTTCTATGCCGTCAGTCACCCTATATTGGCTGGTGGGCGTTTGCTGTCTCTGACTTTTTTGTTATTGGCTAAAATAATCTGAAAATATGTTGGGCTTTCGTCATTTGGAGTCACTCCTACCATCCTGCATTCTGAGGTGAGTACATTTTCTCAGCATAGACAGAGCATCGGCATAGTGTAGCATGATATTAAGTATCATATTTAGCAAGCCATTGCTGCAATATTTGAGTAGTACTTAAGTAAATACCATAGGAGGGAAGCATGTGTGCACTACATTTCATAACTTAATTACAGTTACAAAGAACTACAATTAATTTCAATCTTTATAATTCTAAAATGTGACTTTTAATGTTGCTTTCTCTTTAGAAATGTATGTCTATGCACGTTTGGGGATATATATTTGCAATAAGGATATAGACGGGTGTAATTATTTCTTTAATTAATTTATATGTTTTGTGTAATTGTTAGGATTGGTGAATGATCTGCTAAATGTTGGAGATAAATATTCATTTAATGTAAATTTAACAGAGAAAATCTTATCTTACCTCAACTATAGCAGACAGTAATTTCACAATTCAAACTTCCAACAATTTTTTTTCAATTCAATTCAATTCAGTTTTATTTATATAGCGCCAATTCACAACACATGTTATCCCAAGGCACTTCACAAAAGACTTCTATCACAAGAAATTCTATGTTGAGTTAGCCTAAATAAATGGCTGATTTCATTGGCATTTTAGTTAAAGGGATTTATTTTTCATAGCTTCCTGTAAAGTATAAACAGTATATTACCTTCACTCGATCTAAAGCTTCACGAGGAAGATCTTAACCGAAACATGAACGATGAACATGATAAGCTGTGTTTGCGATTCAGGGTGTTATCTGATAATTTCCTTAAAGTCTGTGAAGGTTTGGTTGCAAACTCTAAAGCTCACATTGATGTTAGGACTTCAGTTGTACAATTACACATCTGAACTGATAAAAGATCCCATTTATCTTCAGTTTTGTGGATGGGAAGGAATAGGATCTTCAAAACGTTTTCTAAAGATCTTCACAGATCCCGTTTGAAAATAGTTTTGAGTATAGAGCTTTGTTCACACCTGTGGTCAGCACTTTTTTGTATTTCTTTCTGTT
Organism: Crenichthys baileyi; assembly: GCA_036173005.1. Lineage (NCBI taxonomy): Eukaryota > Metazoa > Chordata > Actinopteri > Cyprinodontiformes > Goodeidae > Crenichthys > Crenichthys baileyi. The sequence goes on along the minus strand of JAHHUM010001325.1, from coordinate 118,392 downwards.
ATCACACTTCAATCGGCATGCAGCCAGCATTTTGCAGTCTATAGTTCTGAATAGACTGCAGTGTTTATTGTTATCTAGTCTTCTGTCTCTGTTCTTCACTGACTGCAGTTCCTTCAGGGAGCTTGAACCATAACCAGGTGCAAGTCCATGTATATGCATGTTTCTGAAGTTCTGCTTGAAATACACAAAACAAACAGAATTACAGGAAATTCAAATCTTGAATCATTCATAATATTAATGGCTGGGAATAAAAAAGTGTTGTAGTCACATAAAAAAGTTCAAATGACTTTTAATACAGTCAAATACAATTGATTTATTAATCATCACTGTGACCAATTCCATAAAAGAGAAGACAGAATACAGCTGTGTGTTTGCAGTGTTGAGGTGAAAAAACTCCAGCAACTGCCTTAGAAAAGCAATTGCTGCTGTCCATCAATCTCAAAAGAGTAACGAAGCCATCTCCAGAAAATGTGAAATCATTTGTACATTGTGGAGGGTAATCAATACATACAATGCTCAGAGAATAAGGTGGAATCCCCAAACCCCTCTGCCCCAGAAACTCTTAATATACATATATTTCAGTTAGCATGTTCCAAGATGTCTGGAAAGAACTTCTTTACATAGATGAGACAAAAGTAGAGATTTTTAGCCATAAAAACCCGGAACAAGAAACGAAACATAGTACACTAAAAACACCCATGTCATACTAGCCAAAATCCATGGGCATGTTACAGTCACTGGAGTGAAGTCCACTGTGTATTAAAATATGCTGGAGTCAAATTTCTTCTCAAATGAAATGTGAAGTACACTTGGCAACAACTGGAGCATCAAAAAGGCAATGACCCAAAACACAGCTGCAAATCTGCCAATAAAAAAAGAATGACAAAGGAAAAATACAATGTTTTGCAATGGCCCAGTCAACGTCCAGACTTCAGCCTGATTGAAATACTCTTGTGGGACCTTAAAAGAACTGTGCAGAAATAAATAAATCCAAACCCGAAGAGCTGAAGAAAATTGTAAGGAAAAGCTAAGTCGAATTCCCTCATTACCATGTGAAATACTTATAAAGTCCTGGGAGTTATTTCTGCTGAATGTACTTCTGTTGACAGTCATGGAAACTTTTCAACCATCACCAACCTTTGGCTTAATATTCTCCTTCAGGATTATCTGGTAGAGATAGAAATCCATCAATTCGTCACCCAGGTCCTGAATGCAGCCCCATACCATCACAATACCACTACCACCACGTTTGACTGTTTGTAAGCTTTAGTTTTAAACAAGAAGTAACAGGACCAATACCTTCTGAAAATGTCTTTTGTCTTGTCAGTCGACAGAATTCTTTGCCAATAGTCTTGGGGATTATCAAGATGTTTTTGGCAAACACAGAGATTTGTCTATATGTTCTTTTTAGTTTGCAGTGGTTTTGGCCCAGGAAGTTTCACATGGATACTATTTTTCTCCCAGTCGATTTCTTATTGTTGAGTCATGAACACTGACCTTAACTGAGCCAGGTAAGCTCTGCAGTGTTTCAGATGTTGTTCTATGTTCTTGCAGATATCCTGCAGTGAATTGCACGGCACTGTATAAAAAGAATGGAAAGAACCAACTCTTGCAAGTAGAGCAAACCAAAAGCCAAAATTCTCAATTTGTTGACTTACATTTCTAGAACATTAGTAATATTAGCTGTGTTTGTGTAAACAGATAACAATTACGTGTAAAAGTGGCTGTAGGTCAGTTTGGCACTCTGATAACTCTAAAACCCAGTTTGTACCACATGCATCGCAGATCTGTCCCAATTCACTTCATATTTCTTTTAAATATAGAGTAATCAAATCTCATGTGGTATTTAGTTTACCAGTATATTGTATCTTGAGGATTTTATATTAATCCTTATTTTCTAGGACTATTGGCCTTTATTGACAGTAAACAGCCCGAGAGAGATAGAGAGAGAACAGGGTGAAATATGCAGCAAGGTCTCAAGGGCAGGAATCGAGCACTACAGCCTCTGCACGTGGGGCTCCCACTCAGCTGCTATGCCACGTTCAACCTGGGAGGTTTATATGTTTTCATACCTGGAAAAATTGATTCTGAAAAAATCAAAACTGCAACAACAGAAAATTACAAAGGGGATAAATGACCAGCACCTGTGAAAAAAGTACTCTGTTGAATTACTTTTTTGAAAAAAACTAATTACAAAAAGGCTTTGGTTGTAAGCTAGCACATTTACAATAAACCATAATTTATTGTGGGCTATTTCTTATTTTATGCAGAAATTTTGTGACATTTTGAGTAAAACCAGTAAACGTGCCTTCCTGCACCTCCGTTTGACTGAACTGAATGCCAAGTAAGGTCATGAACTCCTTCAAAATTTAATGCACATGTACACAGAGATACAAATAAATAACTGATAAAAAAACTCTAAAACATTTGTCATGTCTGAGTTGTTTCCTTTGTGACAAGTGGAGTTTGTGTGAATCACAAAATTGCAGGTATGCTGGAGGCAAAGATAGCCGACCTGGCTAGGTGGGTATATGGGTTGAAAAAGCAAGTCTGGTTCTGCTACCTTTTGGGAAAATGTGTTCTTCTTTTGTTTTAAATATTACAGTTAAATCCACATGTTAAGTCACATGTGTTCCCAGATGGATTTAAGTGAGATTTAAGTAGGTTTCCAAGCTTTTGGGCACAACATCCATCCAAGTCCGTGGCTCTCTGATAGCTTCGTACTGCCTTTAATCTCAGTAGCAGCTCACATCAGATATGTCTGTCAGATACTGCTCTCTATCTGGAACAATGTTTAACAATTTCCAAGCTGTTATTGTCTGTTACTGAATGACTAAAATATTTTCCCATAACACTCTGACAGAGATGTGCAACACTGATGTCTCCCCTTGTTTTCTCTGTTTATCTGATAGCACACTCAGCTTTCTCTTTGCTTTACCTCCTGTTTTTTTTTCTTTTTTTTCGTTTTGGTTACAGCAGTTTCCAACACGTCTTTAATGGTTACTGCAATCTCAAAGATTGTTTTACTATGACCCAGTACTTCAGTTCTGTAGATGTGAAACTGCCCCAATCAGTCCACACTATTTCCTTTTCAAAACCATATATTTGATATGTCTAGATATGTCTCCAATAACTGTTGGACAAACCTTAACATGGTCATTGTACTGACCCACAGCTAAAAAATCCTACCTAAAAAATGCATTTTAGCCTTTATGCAGCGGAACAATAAAGAGTTTGCACTATTTGATTGCTGAAAATTTCACCTGAAGCCCTTCAATGGGGATTTTGCATGTTCTCCCCTGTGCATGCTTGGGTTTAATCTCTAGTGGAACCTAGAGGCAACTGTGGCTTAGTGGATAGAGTAGTTTTCTTGCAATTGGAAGGTTGGGGGTTCAATTCAAGCTTTGCCTGGGCAAGGCACTTAAGCCCGAGTTGCCTTCCGAGCTGTGTATGAAAGTGATTGCAACTGTGTGACTGTGGCTCTAGTGTAAAGTTCTTTGAGTGGTCAGTATGACTGGAGAAGTGCTTTATAAATTCAGTTCATTTACCATTCAGCCCTACCAACAGTTCTAGTGAACCATCCATCAATTCTCTATACCCACTTCTTCCGTACCGGGGCACGGGGGGAGCTGGTGACTATCTCCAGCAGTTTATGAGTGAGAGGCGGGGTACACCTTGGAGAGGTCATCAGTCCATCTCAGAGCAACACAGAGACACACAGGACAAACAACCAACAACCACACACTCATTCATACCTAAGGGCAACTGAGAGAAAAAAATTAACCTAACAGTTATGTTTTTGGACTGTGGGAGGAAGCCGGAGTACCCGGAGAGAACCCACGTATGCATAGGGAGAACATGAAAACTCCATGCAGAAAGACCCCAGGCCGAGAGTCGAACCCAGGATCTTCTTGCTGCAAGGCAACAGTGCTACCAACTGTCCCACCGTGCAGCCCTATAGTGAATCATATTAACCTGAAATAAAGTCCTCCTTTTTCTAGTGGGAATTTCTTGACATTTGCTCACATTCCTTAATTTGAAGCCAAAGTTTGCACTGAGGTTATAAAGGACCAATATGTCTTCATTGTATAAAGATATTGGGCAGGAGAATGGCAAAAAAAATGCACAGCTGTTTATATTTAACAATGTCATGGAGAAGAGTCTTGAATAATTAGAGAAAATATGGGACAACATTGACATAAAATTGGATGTTTTTCCAAAATGTATGAACAGACAGTGGTTCCTCAAGAACCTGAAAGCAACTGGAGCTAAAATAACTTCTTTTTGGTACTGGCTGTGTTCTGCATGTGACAACAATCCTCAAGATCTGTTTCCATAGTTGGACAGATGAACTTTTGCAAGATGAGGTGGAACAAAGTGTAACATGCTGATAGACTTCTACCAAAGAAAAGTAGATGATAAAATATGGATGATAAAAATAGAAGCATAAACTTTTTTCACAGGCCAGTAAATCTTCCTAATGAGTTTTTGAGTGCATTACAAGACCTTCATAGCTGAAAGAAATCTCTTCTGCAAACAACAAACAATCACAAAGTTTCCCATTATGGTGACAACAAATCCTTGCACTCAAGACAGAGTAAACAAAGCCCTAGAGGTCTGATTGGGACTTATATTGAATATTAGTTCATGGACAGGAAAGCACTGAAATAATTGTTAACATAAGAATGTATAAAATGGGTTTCAAAGTGCATATTTCTCTTTGTGTAGCTATGGGAGAAAGTTCTTTCTCATATATTATACCTATGTCTACTTCCTCATTGATTCGAACTTCTGTCGAGTGTCACATTTTCACGGAGAAACGTGGATTTAGTAACTCGAAGCTTTAAATCCTTGACAGAGGGTTGTGCTCCTCTGCCACTGAGTTATGCATTGTTGAGCTGCAAAGCTCCCTTGTAAGTGTATCACTGAGTGAAGAAGCTTCACTGAAAGGAAACAAACAAAGAGTGTATCCAGAGTAAACACAGAACATGGAACGTTTTGTGTTCAGCCCTCACCAGTTTAGACAGTGAAGGTTGCATTCACTGGCATCCATCCACAGCCTTTTAGGGCGCTAATGTGCTCCCAACACCCTACAGCGAGAACTCATTAGGGCATAAAACATTTAAAAACATGCATAAGCACGTCCACAGCCAGCCCCTATGTAAAATTGAACCTGCATTTCCTAATACTGTACATGCACCCTGTTGATGCAGATGTAATATGCATGAATAAAAACAGACATAGGTGCACACCCAACCCACCTACCCACCCACGCCCACACACACATTCAAACTCAAGCAAACTTGACTGTCTTTGGCCCACCATTGTTCATGACCACTGAGGCATTGCTGGGATAAGTGAGGGGCCCTGATGGATACCTACCAGATTCAGACCACCAATAAAGGTGGGAGAGGAGGAGAGGCAGAGTAAATGAAGATATTTCAGAGGAGCTCAAGATAGCAGGAGAATGCAGAATCCAAGAGAGGTGAAGGAAATTGGAAGAAATATATTGTACTCTGTGTTCGACTGCACAAGTGTGTGTGGTGTGTGTACAACCGAAAAAGCATCTATTTACAGATCAAGATATAGTTTGGAGACAGCAGAAACCTGTGTGGAAGCATTGTATTAATATATATGCTTAAGTACATCCTAATGTTAGTAATTGTTGGTTTTATAAGTCTGTTTGATATTTCCCTCTATAATGCCTAACATCTCTTTTTTCTGATTTCTCCCCTTTAGTGTCAAAAATATGGCCAAACTAAACCAAAACTAACAAGAGATAATGTGTGTCCATAACTGTGAAGTGGAAACAAAATAATACTTTGTTTTTAACATTGTTATTATTATTTTTTTTTTTTACGAATCAAAAGCTGAAGAGGGATGCATGCATTTGCTCAATTTATTACTTACAAGCACCTTATTCCACATATTTCCCTTATCCTGTGCAAAAGTAATAATTAAGATTTAATTAAGATTTTTACCACCTGAGCTGTGGATCTCTGCAGCCCTCCCAGAGTGGCCCAGCTACACGGTTTAGATTGACGGCCATGACTTGGTAGGTAGATGTTCCATACTTCGATACAGATGATGGGTTGAACAGTGCTCTGTGACATGTTCACTGCCTGGGATATCATTTAATAACCTCACGCTGCTTCTCCACAGCTTGTTACCAATATTGCTTCTTCTTTAGGAGCTACAAATGTTGGGGGGGAGGGGGGTATATTGAAGTTTGTTGTTGTAATTTAAAGACATATAGAAATATTCAAAGGGTTACAAAATTTTGTAACATAAATGGCGGTGATATCCTATGCTACCTAACTCTTTGATTACGATTTCAACTCAAAGGCCATCAGGTACATTTTTATTACAAACAGCACTGAAGGAAGTATCTGCCAGTAATTCACACCATATAATGAGCTAATTTTTCTTTATTAAGAAAATTGATGACCTTGCATCATGTATGTGGACCTTTTAGAAAACACTACTTGTTTTTACTTACTTACTTGTTTTTATTCAGCAGAAAACCTATATAAATCAGTAAGAATTTCTGCACCTTGAAGCGTGATGCTGGTGTTATCTCAGGAGAAAAATGTGTCACAGTGTCTCTGCAAGGATGCAAAGGCGTAACTTTGTAATTTATGCCCCAGGAAATATAAACAGAGATATAGAAAATCCAAAAACACCAGTCAACATCCCCTGGCACAAACCACAACAAAAAAAGCAGTAGAAGCAGTCTTAAAAGCGCCACTTAAAGCAAAGTTTTCTTTATTGAAGTCCTTTGAGGCAACACTTCACCCGGTGCACATGTCTTAACACAACAAAGTGTCACTGATGTAAAGAGCTAAATAGAAAATGTTGCATTGGTGTAAGAAGAAAATTACCCTTCACAAACGTGCCAAACAATTTAAACAGCCCAGCCATCATTGGTGGCCGCTAAGTTAACGGCAGTGAAGTGGAGGCTACTGTGTGGCACTTAAACAACAAGGGTGTGAAGTGACAGATGAGAGAGTAAACACATAAAAGGTCGAGACCCTTTGCATACTGAGAGAGGGGAATTTGTTGTAACCTGAGAGCTGCAGTTTCACTAACAATAGTGCTGTCCTAAAACGATAAGGATGCATACATGCCTCTATCAAAATCAGGCCTTATATTGTGAAGCAAAAATAATACAATTCATTCCTTGTAAGATAAAAAATGAAGAAAAGCTCAGTACAGATGGCAAGTTGCAATTTCAGGTTGATTTCCCTTTCTTTCTGCCTTACCTTCTTACCTCTCCATCCCCCTTCACCACCATCCTTCTATCAGAGGGACACATAATCATGTTTTCTGAGATTTGCTTCTAGATTAGCAGCCACCTTCTCTTCAGATAAGACACTGCTCTGATAAAGCCTTTTCCTGGGAGGCACAGGGCTGTGATGAAACATCGCATCTGACATGAACAGATCTGTTAAGAACACAATTAAGACACTGTCTAGCCAAATCTGCCCTAACTTATCCCTTCTGATCTTTTCGCTCTTGTTTTGAGATGAGGCTGAAAAATTCTGACTAAAACTAGATAATCTGTGTAAAACTGAAACCGGTCTCAAGGGTTTTCCAACCAGTTTGCCAAATTAGATGGATCCATTCATATGACCAATAGGGGTATCTTCTTAAATAGCAAATCTTTTGGAGGTAGAGGCAATGGGAATTGTGCTCCTGTTTTTGGCTTGAGGATAGCCCCTGTCTGGAAACATCTCTTTGTTGGAAAATAAATCTCTCTTCAAAATGCTTCTGACTGTTTTGGGGCAGAATAAAGCCAAACCACAGAAGATGTGGGGTCCATATAGAATACCATGAATCTAACGTGTGGATTTCTCTGATTCTAGTGGTTAAATTGTATAGGCGGCATGTGATGTCTACAAAGCTAAAAGTCCACCTTTAATACTTCACTTTAATAATAACAAAGGAGTCTTGCCCCTGACCACTACTCCATGGATCAAAATTCACCAACAACTATCCTTGCAATGCTGCCCGAGACTTTCCATCCTTTTTGCAAAGGTGCAAGCAATAGTAATTATAAATATCACAGCATTTTTGTGATTCAAAGTCTTCACATTGAACCGTTTTGTAATTAACACCAAGCATACTTAATTTAATTACATACTGCAGAAGTCTGGAAAATTATAGTTTTAAATGTGTTCCCCCACCTCTGCTATTCCCACAGTTGACATTATTTGTAACACTGTTGATGTGCCTCTCTGCGCTGCACTGACAGGTGTCCAACAAGCTCATGAAGCTTGCTACTATTCATTTTGTTTTACCAAAGCTACAAGGCAAATTAGCTCTTCCTCCTTGTCCAATGACATCATGTCAATAATTATGGGAAATGTAGGAATTTGTCAGGAGAAATTGGTACAATATAGGAAATTGGTACAATCGACTATAATCGACTTAAGTAGCAGCTTGAAACATTTTCTGATTATGGCTGCTAGCTCATCATTTGCAGTGTCCAAATTGCCCCTTTAAGTATTTAGTTTTAACAGGACTCAAAATTGTCTTAAAGAGGTAGAATCTAATGATTGGCAATATTACATTGCTGTGAGACTTAAGCTACCGTGGTGTGGAAAAGTATTAGCTCCCTTACAGAATTGTGTTTTTGGTTTTTGTAACATTTATATTCAGATCATAAAACAAATGTCAGTATCAGAAAAAGATAACCTGACTAAATACAAAAAGCAGTTTTTAAAGAATAATTTAACCTATTAAGGGAAAAAAAGTCAAACCAACCTGGCTCTATGTAAAAAAGTAATGCATCTGCAACACAGTTGTGCCAACCTTGGTGGCATCAAGTTTTTGTGACGTTTCGTGATGTTGCTCTTGGATCTTTTGTGACCACCTGGATCAGTTGTTGATGCACTCTATGTAGTTTTAGTAGGCTGCTTACATTTTGGAAAGTATTGTCTTGTTATTTCCTGTCGAGGGTCATTGTTTTCGAGTACAGTTTTTTTTTATCAAAACTTTTACAATTTCAAGACATTTAAACTAACCAGGCTCAGCTTTTACTTAGCGTCTTCCTTTCAATGATTCAGTTTTACCCTGGCTGCAATCCCTAGAATGTTCTACATTAAAATAAAGCCTGGTGGGATAAGCTTATAGAGTCTGGATAAACTTGCCAGCCACAAATCTAAACATAAAATTCCCCTTCACAGCAGATGAAATGATAAAAAGACCATGTGCGTCCAAAGAGCATCTGCATCACTGGCATTTATTTGTGTTTGTAGGGCTTTGCACTCTGCACTTACAGCTTCAGTGAGGCTGCACCAGCCCCTATCCATTAGGGCCTAGGAGAACATCTTTCTCCATATAGCAGACTTGCTTCTCAACAAAAATCCTCTGCATAAATCATCATCTTGATTTCTTATTTATTTATTGTCCTTTTAGCAATGAATGCCAGGGAGCATTTTTTGTGAAAAATGGTTGTGCGGGCATTGCTCTGCATGTAGCTTTTTTCACTCAGCTATCAGAGGAACCCATTTGTCTGATAAGAGCTATCACTCCTAAGACAATGGCGGCACAGACCACTGTGTCACGAAGTGTTGAAAAATGTCCAGTAATTTTCTTAGTTTTAGTTTCAGAACTAAGTGACAGGAAACCGACACGGAAACAACCCCCCCTTGCATCTTTTGAAGGAAATCTTTCTTCAAAGATGCCCCTCAGGGAATCATTAAGGCTGTAAAGCTCCACGAAGGGAATCAGTGCTTCCTTTAACGTCTCTTTTAATCCAAATCCATCATTCACAAGGGATCTGAAGTCAAAACAACAGGAGGCCAAGAGAAACCTTTATGTCTTGAATAAGATGACAAAGAGACAAATTGTTATAGCGTTGTTACAATATTTTATTTACAATTCTTGTGTCTGATTGCACTGAAGGCTCAGAGAAGCTGAACATTTGAGAAAAACAGACAAAATAAGTGGAGCATTTCAAAAACATTTGCTGATGAGTATCAGGGTAGTTTGGAAAACCTTAAATAACTACTTAGAAAGATGTACAGTTTTGGTCATAAATTTATATCCCCTCACGTCAAATTTGAACTGCAATTTTTGATGGAGGGATGAATATATACATCTCTGTGATTTTCAAGAACAAGACATGGGTGCACAGGTTGGAATTCATTGTGGATTTTCTGTAATTATAGGAGGACCAGAATTATATATATATATATATATTATATATATATATATATATATATATATATTATATATATATATATATATATATATATATATATATATATATATATAATATAAATATATATATATATATAAATATAATACAATCACTAGTAATTAGATAAATGTCACTTAGCAAGAAGCAGAGAAACCACAAGCTTATTGTATGTTTGAACAATCTTTCTTTCAGAAGTTATAGAGGTCATTTAAATTGGTTGCTCTCCTGGGACATACCAGCTTTTAAGTGTGGCCCACATAGTCAAAACTTTATCTATTCCAAAACCAGTTTTAGTCATTAGGATCATTGTGCTGTTGGAACAACCAGCTCAGTCCAGGTTTCAACCATCAGGCTGTTAATTTGGAAGTGGTCCGCCTCTTCTCTATTGTGTAATACTGGCAGTGAAGTAACCTCACAGCATGACGCTTCTAAACTTTTCTCCAGGAGAGAATTGGCTTGCTTGTCCACAAGTTTGGCCAAGCTTAAATAGGTGGATTTTGGAGCAAGGGCTTCTTTCTGGATTGGCACCATCTCAGTCCATGTTAACGATAAACCTTCACTGTTGACGGTGGCTGTGGTGTTCCAGTAGTTTCCAGTTTATAACAGGTCTGATTCTTTGTTTTTTTTTTTTTTTTCCTTAAAGTTATTTCATTGAAAAATCCTTCCACCATCCAAAAAGATCAGTTCATATAAATCACAAAAAACCCTAAATTAATATCACATTCATCCCTATGATGAAAGATTGTAAACTTTACTGAAACTGTACTTGTAGTTGTTTTATTAGTTTCGCTTAGCGACGGCTGTGTTCATCACTGAAGCCTTTTTTGTGTAATAACAGTGAGCCTGTGCTGTTTATGTAACTTGACCTGGATCCTGCTCTGAATGCAGAGAAGTGGAAGAAAAGTGACAAGGTGTGATTAGGTATCCCCCGAATCACATTGGCTGTTTGTTGGCAGATGGCTCTTTTGTCAAACTAATTTGTTCAACAGAATAACCAGGTCGATAATTACATGCTGCTTAGGAGGCTGTTGGAGCTATTGTTGTGTTAAAAAAATCCAAACAGTGAAAACTGAGCAAACATAATGAATGTAACCTCAGGCAACATGTTTTTTCTTCTTTAATTTGGTAACACTTGGTTTGTGATACACTGGCCTATAAAATGAAACCATAATAAGCAAAACTTCAATGCAAATCAACTTTTTTCCAGCTAAGGACATTTTTGAATATATATAAAAAACATCCATACATCTTTTTTTGCTGCCAGGTCTACATGAATGGCTCAGTTGCATCAGATTAGACCCCCACTAATCAGGGACGCAAATAAACATGATAGGGTATTTGGAGTCTTGAGCGGAAAGGGGTGTGACGAGGGTGTTGGGTTTCATGTCAAGCCACCTGGAGAAAGGACTCTTAAGGCGCGCCAACTCAGAGTGCCAGCGCACAATAGAGAATTCAGTCCCACAGAGAGGCCTTCTGTTAACCTGCTTTGGAGAGGTACGAGACTTTAGCTTTGGATGGAGAGCAGGATCAGACCGCTCGCCATGGCCGGACACGCCACCAGCCCGCTAGGCCTCCCGATCGCCCCTGCACTCCTGCGCCACCCATCTCTCTTTCTCCGTGCCTGCAACCCTGCGGTGGAGAGGAGCTACCCGAGGACCCCGAAGTGCGCCCGGTGCAGGAACCACGGTGTAGTCTCGGCGCTGAAGGGCCACAAGCGCTTCTGCCGCTGGAGAGACTGCATGTGCGCAAAGTGCACTCTGATCGCGGAGCGGCAGCGGGTGATGGCTGCGCAGGTGGCACTCAGGAGGCAGCAGGCTCAGGAGGAGTACGAAGCGCGGGAGATTCGGCTTCTGTACCCAGGCTCGGGCATCGGGGGGCAGGCGGGGATCAGTCAGGGGTCGGCTGTAGGGCGCGGAGTGCCAGCGGCGAGAGGCAACACTCCACCCGCTCCAAGTTTTGACGTATTTGGCGCTCACCACCATAAAGAGGGTGGGTTTAAAGAAATTGTTCTGGATTATTAAGCTTTACCTGAAGTTAGTATAAGTAGGTTTAAACTATGACCACTCAGATTGTATGTTTTTTTTGGGTTGTTATGATGGTAATATTTTGCCAATCAATGCGTAAAATGTGCGTAAATTCTATTTTTACGCATAAGGATTTTAACTCAGAGGGACAGAACGCCAGTGCCGGTCTGAGGTTGTCCGAGGTCCTAAGCAAAATTTGAGGGAGTATGAGAGGAGGCCTAATGTTTGTTTTTGTTCACAAACAACAACTAGCTGAACCTCCTACATACTGTTACAGTGTGTATTAATTTTGCAAGAACAGGAGATATTAAATAAGAATTAAAACATCCTATGTAAATCCAAGCGTGTTTGTGGCCCCAGGCCGCAGTAGCATTGATGGCATACACCTCAGTTATTAAACTCTTGGTTTTTCTCTATGTTTCAGATGACAAAGTGAACAAATACAGCATTTACAGTGGGTTTGTGGGTCAGCCACTGTTTGCGTCACCGAATGCTCGGGTTCCCTCTCCAAGTGACAGGAAGGAGCTGTCTCCCAGCAAGGACAACAACTCTTCACTTGCCAGTGATAGTGGAAGTCCATCACCGCCATCTGATCAGCTCTCCGATCACACACAGAGTCCACAGAGGTCACTCTCCTCCTCCGATCCTGAGTCTGGGAGCGAGTCTGAGAAACCCAAAGACTTCCCGAACCTCGACCGTGACCCTGCTGACATCATGGCCAAGATCTTTCCCCATCAGAAGGGGGACGCCCTGGAGTCAATGGTGAGAACATGTAAAGGTAACATTGTGAAATCCATTGAGCTGGTCCTGAACTCTAAGGAGACAAAAACTGATACTGGCAGTGCATCTCCATCTCGTCTGCAGAGGTCAGTGCTCAAGCCTGCTGTCGGACTGCCGGGAGCGTTCGGTTCTTCAGGGACCAAGTCTGCCTTCTCCCCTCTCCACGTCCAACCGGCCCCCAGTGGGGACAGCCTCTTTGGGCTCAGTCCTCACCTCGGTGTGAGTCCCCTGCGGCTGGCCTACTCCTCTGCCAGCGGTGGTCTGGGTGGGTTTATGTCCCCATACATGTCATCAGGACTGATGCCACTGTTGACTCTGCATCCACCATTGGACTCACATTCTTTCCCGGGAATGATCAGAGACTTTTCCTACATTCAGAGTAAGGATTCCCTGTGCAGCACAACAGGCATTTACACACGACTGAACAAAGAAAAATAATGAACTTAAATAATATACATTATAAATGTTATTTTTGTTCAATTTCTGTTTAAATCCTGAATAATGCAAATGAATTCTTACAACTGAGTAAAATATTTGCTTTTTACTGTAAAATGATTGTATAAATAGTTTAATTGAAATAAAGTTATGTTGTTTTATGTTTCTGAATCTATCTATCTATCTATCTATCTATCTATCTATCTATCTATCTATCTATCTATCTATCTATCTATCTATCTATCTATCTATCTATCTATCTATCTATCTATCTATCTATCTATCTATCTATCTATCTGTCTTAATGACTAACTTAAAAAATTCAATATACATTGTCTTGCAGCAGTGTTCATTTGAGCTTTCTCTGATTTTTTCACATTGCACAAAGTAGTGCATATTGTGAAATAGAAGGAAATTAGCAATTTTCTTCTTTTACAATTAAAAACCTGAAAAGTATGGTATGCATTTACATTCTGCACCAGTCAATCAATACTCTGTAGAACTAGCTCTCACTGCAATTACAGCTGCGAGTGTCTTGGGGGATGTCTCTACCAGCTTTGCACATCTAAAGACTGAATAACCTCCCCTATTGGCTCTTCATTTGGCAAAATAGCACAAACTTAGTCAAAATTGATGGTGAACATCAATTTTCAAGTCTTCCCACAGATTCTCAATTGGATAAAGTTTGGGACTTTACTGGCCCATTCAAATACACGAATGTCTAAAACCTTTCACTGTAGCATTTACCTCATGTTTAAGGTTGTTGCCCTTCTGGGAGGTGAAAAGTGTGTTTAGTGAGATGTCCAAAGCTCATGATATTGTTTAATTAAAAACATAAAACTTCTGTAAACTTCTCCACCACGTCCTCCCTGACCTGTCTGCTGTGTTATCTAGTATTCGTGAAGCTGTTAGTTGGCTGATATTCTCTAACAAACTTCTGATCACAGAACTGTTGGATGTATAGTGAGAATAAATTATACACAGGGTGACTCTATTTAGTATTTCTAACTAAAATAGGTTACACTGGAGTTATGTTTAAGGGTATCAGAGTAAAGGGTGCTGAAGTGAAAAGCACCACACAATTATCATTGTGTAAAACCCACAGATTTTATTCGTAAAAAGATCTGAAAACAATGCATTGTTTTCCTTCCTCTTTACAATTATGCATTAATTTGTGTTTTCCTATCACATAAAATCCCAATGAAACACTTTCTAGTTTGTGAATGTGGCAGAATGTAAAAAGTGTGCATGGCAGCATAAAAAATGAAATAAATTGTCTAGTTTGGCTGAACTACTGAAAAAATATTTTAACCTGTTTGGTTTATTAATTTGTCATATTTTCTAAAAGCAATAACCCACATTCATATTCATTTATACTTTTATCATTTGAATTTGAACCAGTATGCACTGAAACACTCAGTTGACATTCTACCTTCTGAAGGAGTTATCCATATATTTAGTTCAATGAAACGAGTGTAAACTTTTCAAAGTTAACTATTTTGCTGTGAATTAAAATATAGTTTAAGAATATTGTATTTTATGGCTAGTTCCTAGTACAACACTAACATACAGAGTCCAAAAGGACTGAAACCTCTAGCGCTGATAAACACAAAAATGCTTCTCCAATGTCTCCTCTATACAGTGTTTCTCACTTGTGATTGGCCCAACTCAGAGTGTCGGACCAATAGAAAGCCTGCGAAGTGTCACGTTGTAAAATGTTTCAGGAAGGTGGATCATGGACGGTCTAAACGCTGGTAGTGCATCCCCAGTTTGAAACATCCTTGAGCGGGATTTTAATGAGAAGTGGCTGACAGCGGGCAGTGCACATTTCTGTCCACTGAGATGCGTTTCCACATTATCACCGCAGCTTTTCTCTGGGCTGCGTTCGTGGAGTCGCGGAAAATCCGAGGAATATCATCGTCCTGTGAGTTCAGCTCACCGTTTTAGCTAAAAGCCAAGTCGCCGATATCATATTTGTTTTATTAATACGCCTTCGTTCATAGTCAGTCTTTAATCGTTCCTATACGGCTGACGTCCCCGTTGTATAGCTGTACATGACATTTACATGTATTAGTGACAGTAGGAGTAACAGACATGCAGATAACACAGAAGAACTATCATTTACAGACATCAGTATTATAAACGCATATTAAACGACTTTTATATTGCCTTAATGTGTTTGTCTCTGTAGCCCCCGGTCATGCTCGCTTGTTTTGACAGATAAAAGGTTCTACAGGGAGAGGAAGTCATTTTTGTGCATAGACGGATCCAAAATGATTCCCTTCGACCAGGTTAACGACGACTACTGCGACTGCGCAGACGGGTCTGACGAACCAGGTAAACACAGCCTGATGACAGAGGGGTCAGCATTTAGATTTCAGAAGTGTGTAATTATTAGCTGCAGCCACAGACGTTTGACTCTTATCAATATTATGTTTGTATTTCTCTATGTTCAGAAATAAAGTTTTCAACTCCTTTGAACAAGTAGCAACATTAAAGCTTTCTTGCAATATTCTAAGTTTTCACCAGCTGAAGGTTAAAGGTGACTATATTAATGAATAACCTCATCAAGGAATTGACGCTACTTTTAGTTTCTGTAGCGTCCACTCCTTTTTATACTAAAATAGCTTAATACAAATTTATTTTATTATTATTTTGACAAAAATATCTCAACTTAATATAGTTAAGTTTGCTTCATAAGGGTTGTTTTGTCATATTTTGATCTGCAGATATTCATTTTGTTCCTAATGAGCACCATTATCAGTACTAAAATGAACATACATTATTGTATGTTAAAATGATTGATCAAAATGAGTTGTATGTAAACTCTAGTGTCTGTTTTATTTGGAAAATCCAGCTACGAAGCATACTTGTGTTGGTTTCCAAGGGGAGCTTGCCACTCATAAAGTGAGGGACGCCTGTGGGCAGTTAAGGCAATGTGGCATCCACTGATCTATGTCCATGAAGGCGACTGCCTCTGTGCTATACAGGTCATGCATATAATGTCGTTTCTTTTGTCTCACAGTAGCCTTATGCTTAATGTTCCCTTCCAAGTGTCAGAAAAAGACTTCTTACTCTGTAAACTGTGTGTAAAAGAACTAGAGTGTGTTAGAGGTGCAATAAAGTGTACAAACAGATTCAGCTATCGTTCTAAATTAAGAGTAACGAATCAAATGAAACATTGCTGTTCACTAGAATAGGTCTCAGAAATGTGAAATCTGAGAAAACAGTTTGTGCCCATTCTGTAAGTTTTGTTTTAACTTAACATAAAAATAACAGACTAATGTTGTGTTTTAAATCTGCAAACATTTTACCCATTCTAAAATGTTGTGGATGAACCAAGGAGACAACAATTCTTGGGACCAGGCCAGTTTAGAGGAAAACAACATAACCGGAGATCACAAAAGACCTGTAGCATCTTCTCACACTGGCACAGGTGAACTTCAGCATGTTTAAGTAAAACAGAGTTTGTCACTGAAAGGTTTGCCAGGAAGCTGTTATCAGTGTTAGTTTAAGATAAGTTAGGTTTTGCTGTTGTGACCATTGAAAAATCTTAGAAAAGAGGGGTTTTGTGCAGTTCATCTTAAAGTTTTTAAACATTTACCTCTTTAAATCTTTATTTCATTGACAGACCTAAGAGTATGAGTTACAGCGTCTCTGTTGACCCACTTTATTGTGATAAGACGTGTAGAAATTGTACACATTTGGGCTGTAAAGAGACAAGTATGCCTAACATTTTATGGAATGAAGACCAAAAAACATTTTGCAATCTGCGGATTAGGTGTTGACAGGTGAGGGTGTCAACATTTGGTTTTAAAGGTGCATTCTTTTAAACAATTTAGTATTTCCAATTAAAAGAAGGGAAAACATATACAAAAAGGAATGTAGAATGTGTCTTGGACTTTGAGGGACATCTTTTAGTTTAAAGATGAAACTCGCAAATCACGGTTTGCTCTCCATGACCTCTGGTCCCTTGGCCAGAACTGTTTCACATCTGCTTAATACTGTAAAGTACTTTGTGCTCAGGAACATCTAGAAAAAACATTTTCAGACTGTTGTATTCAGAAATGTAACCTGAAACTGTTTTACGTAAATAAGCTCTGGGATTTACTTGATATGAACGCATGTTTAATTAACAGAGTCATGTTTGAACTACTTTCGAGAAAAATGGGGGTCAGGTTTAGTCTCTGACTGAACACGAGAAAGAGCTTTCAGGTTATTAGTAAACGGCACTAATGGCAAATAGAGAACTTGTTTAGTTGCTGAAGCTACCATTCATGGGCAACCATTCAGTGCAGGACAGAAGTTTACATACATTAATCATGGGCATGAATGTCTTTCTAATTTTTGGCTTTTAATCAATAATTTGAGCTGTTCTTTTTTAGGGATCATACACTAAAACAATATGAATGAATTTCAAAGACAAGAACTGGGTGTGCAAATTAAAATGTATTATGAGTTTTCTCCAATTCACACATTTAAGATTCTACATACAAACTCAAATATATACAGACACCCCCACTAATATTTGGAAAAGTGTCCCTTACAGACTTTCAGAGAACTTGCATGTTTAAGGTCCTAGCATAATTCTAGTTGTTCACTCGACTTGTGAAAATTAGTAAAAGTTAATCTAATTAATTGGTTTCCAGGCGCCCTAAAAGAAAAAGGAAGAAGAAGAATGTGTCTGTTTTAAACCAGGCACCTCTTTATTAGTTAGGGCCATTTCAGTCCAGTTTGATTTTGAATTTCCAGTTTATGATCTTTGGTGATTCCGGGCCTGTTTTCCAAATATTCTGATCAATTCACTTTCATATGTGGCTACAGCTTGGGTCAGATGGGGGTAACTTTGATAGGTTTGGTGCTCAAAGGTCAATGATCCCACACTCCTTTCAAAAAGCCAACATCAAGCTATAGAACAATCTGTAGAACATGTATGCGTTATGCTTAAAGTCTTGGCTGTTACAGGAAAGCATACAGTTGAAATGATCTCTACCAATTCTGCCAAGTAGACGGGTCAAACATCCTACCAGAATTTATGCCAGGGCGATGTTAATTGGAAGCAAAAAGTGTTTGATTTCTCTGCAACTTGCTAAGCAACATTTGTCTAAATATTAGTGGGGGTGCATCCATTGAAGTGGTTTGTTGTGTCATCACTCCACCCTGGAAAACAGTCGCTCAAATCATGCCACGTTGATTTTAGAAACGTATAGAGACAAAAATGAAAGACTATAGGAACTGCAATGCTCTAAACGTTTCATATATATTTGGGAGCACTACTTCATGTTCAGCTAAAACAAGTTTGTATTATTAAATGTTATTCAATGTTTTCCAATAAAATAAGATTGGAGCATTAAAGGTGTTTTGTGACTTTATAACACTTGAAAGTATCAGTTTATATATATATATATATATATATATATATATATATATATATATATATATATATATATATATAATATATATATAAAAAATGGTACCAGCTGAAATCAGAATCGGCAGGTCGGGCTTTTAAAGATCGGTGATCGGCCTGAAAACTGCAATCGGTGCATCCCTAGAATTTATGACAAGGAAATGAATCCTGTGAAAATACTCAGCTTTGGACAAGCTGAAATATTGTAATTACCATTTAATTTCTCCAAAGAATTTTGTTAAACTTTTTAAAATACATCGAAGTTTGTGAATTCAAAAATAAACAGATTATTTTGTTATTCAATTAGAAAGAACAACAGTTTAAAGCTTTTGCCTCCTATTTAAAAAGTTTTCTGTAAATGTGGTTTGAGGTATGTGGTCTGCTGATAGGGTCATTAATAAACTGTGCCATTGCTAGCATCAGGGTAAGTACTATAATACGCACAGGGGGAGCAGAACAAGTAGGAGGTTAATGATGCCAAACCGAGCTCATGTTGAGTGTGCCTATATCATCAAGCCTGCAGTGGTAGAGTTTTACATCAGCTGCAGTCTAGTGAAAACGAGAGATAATAGAGGTGACTCTTCTAGACAAGATATAACTGTGTCCATTTTTTCATGAATGGTTTTCATATTCAAAACAAGGTTGGAATTGGTCAGCATTTGCATCCAAACTAGGATTCACTTATTCCACATAAATATATTTTTGCCTTTTAGTAACTGGTACAAACAGTTACAGACTGTTGCCTTTGTTGAATGGATGAAATCCCAAATTGAAATATAAATCAGAAATAAATTTAAGCAGCAGGAAAAAGGAAAAACCTGTAAGAACAGCTGCATGGGCATGTAAATAACACATGAAAATGAAGGCATGTAAAACCCTCTCCACACTTGTTGGCCCTACCGTTAAAAATGTTTATAGGTCCTTCCAAAAAATTAATCTTTTATGGCTGTAGCATCATCTCACACCAAAGAAATAGCGAGAATATACAATTTTTAATTTGAGTATATTTTGTTTTCCGTAAGGAAGAAAATGCCATGTTAAGAAATGTTTTTTTTGTACAGTGTCTAGGAACCCTAAATTACAAATCCATGATTCTTTTTTTAGTAGGGCAGAAAACTGATGTAACACAGAGAGTGACTCTTCAAAACGAGAAAGACAAGAGAACATGCATATCTGCAGTACAGCAATAACAAAATAAACTCATATAAAAAAGCTGTAATTGTAAAATGAGTTTATTTTGCCATGAAGGTGATAAGTTAGGTTAAGCAAATATTAAGGGTCTCTGTTGGAGAGCATCTAGGGACCACCGGTTCTGTCATTAGACTCTATTTTCATGCCAAACCATTGGGAGACCAAGGTTAAGATTTTGTTTGCAGGACACACTTCAGGTGGATCTGGTTTAAAACAAAAGATAAATATGTGGAAAAGCAGTTCCGGCCCATTGTTAGGTATGGTAGAGAAACTGTAATGCTGTGGGCCTGTTTCTCCTCCATATGCTTGGGACTCTTCAAAATGCTAGAAGATTTAAATAAAGCCTAGTGGCCTCTACCTAATAACTGAATGTGGATGGTCACTGGGTCTGTAAACAGCAAAACGATCCAAAGCATATGGCCAACTCGGCACAGAAATGGTTCAACAGACACAAAATTAGCCTCTTCTTGTTCCTAGACCTAAATCTCATAATAAAAACAAGTTTTTAAATTTTTATTTTTCTTCTTATCCTGGCTCCATACAGGCACCTCGGCATGTCCTCGTGGCCGATTCTACTGCACCAACCTGGGCTTTAGGCCGCACTACATCCCATCATCAAGAGTCAATGACGGCATCTGCGGTAAGGCTGTCACTTTATGTCAGGTCATACTGGTTAAAAATGAAAAATACTCTCATGAGAAGCAACTTTAATAAACTCTGCACCAGGTTTTGGTCTTCTCCTGAAGTACGTTGTTTCAGGTCTAATAACAATTTATGGATGAGCGGAACAGAAATAAAACAATCCAGTTGTATGCAGGTTTAGATTGGTATTGAAACAAACTTTCTCAGAGGAGGTGGAGGTTTGAATCCAACGAATTAAAGTTCTTCAGACATGGACAAGCAGGTATATCTTATTTGCTGTTAAGGTGGGAGCAAATGTGACCAAAGAGTGCTTTAATTCTTCTACTTACATTTGTTTTCCCTAAAAAGTATTCTTTATTGCTGCTTAAAACCCAAATGCCACACTTTGCACAATGGATGGTTTTTCACCACCCTTCTCTTCTGCTTTTTGTTCTTCAGTAGCCTTCTATGCTAGTTAATCTCATGGAGCACATACTGTATGTAGCCATAGAGGCATAATTAGACCACATGCAGCAATCAAAAGAACAAAATGAACCATTTCCTCAAGCTTTCCTTACCCGTTCCACTTGTCTTTTGTTCTCCTCCCACTTGTCTTTTCATCCTGTCATACTGTTGAAACATCTGAGCAAAGCCAGATCAGAGGACTTGCAACACGCCATGCAGCGGATATTATAAGTGGTTGATGTTAAGAGACCCTCTGTGAATCAGAGAGAGATATGATGTAGGCACAAAGACCTCATCTTCATCTTTAAAAATGAAGAGTCACTGGCCCAGTCTGTTCCCCTCTGCAAAATAGACTGATGAACAATAGATTGATAAAGACATAATCTACACAGTATATCATTTTATCTGCATACGTTTTTGTAATTGCCATATGGGGTTTAGGTCAGAGTTTGCTGGCTATTCAGAAACAGTGGTACTACAGTGAATAATACAGCCATTGTTACTTTTAGCAGTGTGCCATGAAGGGATCTGAAACTTTAATGGGAGAAGACGTTGGACTTCATAAAATACAGTGGACTAACAGGCTCCTCAAATTGGATAAAGGTTTTCTATTTAAGGAAACTCAGCAGATTGCATCGTGTCAGTGACTTGCAGCATTTAATCCTCCTGGATGAGCTTTTAGCAACAGTGGAGAGTTGCTTGCATTGACTTTGCAGCAATTCCTCATACTGACCATGCATGTAGCGACAGTGGAGAGGAAAACTCCCTTTTAACAGGAAGAAACCTCCAGCAGAACCAGGCTCAGTGTGAGCGGCCATCTGCCACGACCGACTGGGGGTTAGAGAGAACAGAGCAGAGACAGAAAAAGAACACAGAAGCACTGATCCAGGAGTACTTTCTATGTGAAAGAAAAGTGAAACATTAATGGTTATAGCTCCTTTAGAGGCTTCATCTAGGAGAGAACGACAGCTAAGCAGATGAACTCTGAGGCAGTTTTCAAGTGTAGAGGATGAAAGAGAGCACATACAGTTAGTCACAGTAGAAGTTCTGCCAGTAGCTATGCCTAGGAGAGACGGAGTTAAACACTGAAAGACAGGGCCAAGTGTATCATCTGTGTAAGGTGAGCTTAAGGTTTTTGGCAGCAGCAGCTTGGTTGATGTTCCCCTCTAGGAAGGTGCCACAGCTAAACACAGAGCCAGGTCAGATGCAGCTTCTAGAAAGAAAAAAAGCAGAGAGAAAACATGAAGTTAAAAGCTGAAATAACAGCAAATAACACAAAATTGGAGAGTAGTATGTGAATGCAGCGGATAAAGTGAAAGTGGTCAGTATGTCCTCCAGCAGCCTAAGCCTATAGCAGCATCTTCAAGACATACTTGTAGCATATCTAACTGGTTGGGCTCATCAGGATTTATGGATAAATCAAGCTGAGTATCAGCAGCATAAAAGTGAAAATGTATCCCCAACTGCCTGATAATTTTACCTATTGGAATCAGTAGAAGACTGATGTTCAGTTGTTTTCTCTGACTTATCCTTCTTCAGACTTGTTTGGTACATCTGGACAATCATTTGGAGAAGAAAAGGTGAGCGTTACCATGAGTCCTGTGCGCTCCATCAGGGAAGCGTTCTGATACAATCCATGTATGCGATTGCCTTAAATCCAGGAGGAGTCAGCTTACTCACGTTTATCAAACAACACTGCCAAAACTAAAAAGTGATGTCAAAATATTCTCCAAAACGAACCTATCTCATCAATCTGGGCTCAAGTTTTTTTGAAGCCTGGTCACAAGATAAAAATGATAAAGTGGTTCAAAGATTATAGCGCTAAAATGTTGGACCTGTAGTCAGCAAATTCTCCAGATCTTAAATTTCCTTGAGAACCCTGTATTAATTCTTCTAAAACCAGGTGGGTTAACAGATGCCAAGAATTTGTGATAAATTGCAAGCTCTAAAGAATGGGTCATCACTTGTCAGGGTTTTTCGCCATGGATCTCTGTTGCAGAGGTACTGCTGGTTGTTCTTGGTCTGCCTTCAGTGGTAAGTGGTTCAAATGAACAGTTTTTGATTTAAATGAATATTAATTAAAATTAACATCTAAAAAGATGAGTTGTTAAAACACAATGATCTTTGTTTGATCAGAAAAAGAGAAGTGCAGTGGTGAACATTTTGAGAACTCCCAGTATGAACTAAAGTGGACTATAGTAAAAAGTAATGTAAAGTTTTGGTGGCTACAGGTTTTGTGTTTCACTGGCCACTGAAGTTCAAACTTGGATCTGGGCAGGACACCAAACCCAACTCCACTTTGTTCCAGTTTCTAGTTCTAAAATCACTGGGATTTCCTACTTGATAAGCTTAATAACCAGGCTGGTTAATGTTTTTTTTCTTTACTGCAGGGCAGCCATATTGGATTTTGAGCTCAGGGTCAGTGAGAAATCTCTGATTTTCCTACTCTGAGTCTTCTGGGGCCCTTCTATTAATTTTTTTGTTTTTTATTTTTTATTTTAAAAAGAAATGACTAATGTGGTACTTGTTATAAAACAGTGAGAGTACTGCTGATGTAGAGCTTCTTAACTAGCATGGCAGAGCGAATTAGAGAAGTTATGAATAATTAACAAATATTGTTGATGCTGTAAAGACTAATTATATTCACTAAGGCAAACCTTAAAAATATCATAAATATTTCTAATTGTTCTTCAGTGTATTGTAATTTATTGCTCTGCTGTTTTTCCTCTCATTTCTGGTTTTAGGAGATGATTTTAATCCCTTGGTTTAGAGTAGTGACATATTGTTCTCATTGCTGACATTCTGTTTCTTTTTATGTGGATTGGATTGGCTTTTCCTGCGTCTCGCGGCAGATTGCTGCGACGCTTCAGATGAATACAACAGCCACGCTCGCTGCCAGAACACCTGCTGGTAAGTTGGATCAAAACTGAGATTCAGTAGCTGTAAAATGACCCAGTTTTTTCTTCATAGGAAATTAGATGCTGAAGGTGTTTTCTGGCTTGATTTGGAACAGAACATCTGGGACAAAGTCTTTTTCTTTTTTTCTTTTATTTACAGAGCTTTTAATAGGAGGATTTTATCACAGCAACTGCATGAGGAGCTGTTAACCATACCTGAACAGTAGTGGTAACTTAATTGTTGTGCCACCAGGGGGCATTGTATCTCTATGATTAAAACTACCTGTGTAGTTTCAGACTTTGTCTAGTGATATATGCAGAGTTAAAGCATGTTAAAGGCAAGTTTTGACTCACAGGTTTCATTTATTTCAGATTTATTTCTTAAGTTTGACGCACACAAAATCGAAATGTCCTTTATCATAACAAGGGCGTTTGTGAATAGTGATTTTTCTAATTTAAATAAAAGGGAACATTTGTTATGTCTTCTTTGCTTCGTGCCAGGTTTGATCATTCTGAGATGCGGGAATGTAAGCTGCTGTGTAAATGCACACTAATCCACTTATTTTGTTGACGGTCCTTAATTGTTTCATTTATTTCCTGTCTTTGTAAAAAAAAAACCCACATAGAAGCAGAGTTTTTCTCATTATGTTTCCACAAGGTCCCGGCTCACATCGTGTTTGCCAGACTTCAAAAATGATTTAACTCCACCACATCGCATCTTATTTTACTCTGTTTTTTAACCCTACCCTATTTGGATTACTGCCGCACGGCAGCCCTTAAAAAATTAGATTGCTGCCTCTTGGGTGACCGAAGCCTGGGTGGCTGAGGTTTTCATCAGTAATGATGGTTCTGTGCGTCCCCTCTGTTGTCTTTTCGTCCAGGAATCTGGGACAGAAAGAGCGGGCGTATGTGGAGGGTCAAATGAAGACCTTGGATGAGGGTTTGAGACTCAAGCAGCAGCTGATTGAGGAGGGGGTGCTGCTCTGGAGGGAGAAACAGGTAATGATAAAGTAATACAAATTTTAGTTGTGGTAAACGATAATAAATGTTTTCTCTTTAGTGACACAATTTCAGGAAAACATGCTGTTTTTATACAATTGTGCAATAATGTGATGACTAAATTGATTACCATTAACTGACATTATCCTAACTATTTTCTTTTTTTAGCATTATAATAATGTACCCACCGTTTTCTGTGTGCTTCAGCACCTAAGCTGATAAAAATATATATCTAATGTGGGCATCAAAAGCAAAGAGTCCTTCTAACTGGCCGAATATGTTAGTAGTTTGGAGAGTGTGACTTTATGCTTCTGGAAATGTAATATCCTGTTAAAAATTGCATCCTAGTATACTTTTGCAATGATGATTGCAACTCGATTTATTTTGTAGCTCCTGTGTTCTCTCCATTTTTTACAGTTTATTTTAAATGTTGTGTATAAAGGTGCCCCGAGAAATCTGCTGTTGACCAATCTCAGAATTATTCATACCCTCACAATTTAGATTAAAATATTTGTTCATATAAGCATAAAGTTTTTGTCTGACAGGAAATGAGAAGGGCATCCCTCAAAAGATAAAAAAAAAAAACTATGTAACAGGAGGATCAGTATTTGAAAACTTGTTTGTTTTTGTTTACATTTTATAAAAAATGGCATGTGAAAAATTATTTATACTCCTTTGCATAATCAGCTTGAAATTCCTTATTGGCATTACAGAAATCAGACCCTTCTTGTAATTGTTGACCAGCTCTTGCCATGTTTCTGTAACATTTTGACCATTTATCTTCGGTGATGAGCTTCAAGTCTTAAGGTTGGAAGCCCTCCTTGCCAGCACCCTAGTCATGAGCTCCCTCCAGAGATTTGCTATATAACTTAAGTCAGGACTGGCCACTGCAAAATGTTAATATTACTTCTAATAAAAAGAAACATGTTGGTAAAATTAAAATAATGCTTTAAACCTAAATCTGCCAGGGGCAAGAGCTATTGGGTTGCGGAAACACTCTTCAGTGTGGATGCTCTTAAGAAATGAAAATGACCTAAAGTTACCTAGCGTTTCAGTACTTTGAGGTGGTTAAATAAAGAAAGCACAAAAGGTGTAAGAAAGTATAACTGTTTTCTATGAAATGTCTGCAGTTTATGCAGGCTGCTAGAGTCTGAGAGAGCAGTACTTTTAGCAAATAACAAAAAGGCCAAACATATGAGGAAAAGTGCTCTGTTTTACCCCATCGATCTTTTACTCTCTGTTATGGAACATTCTTTAGTGTGCATTGTTGGCAGCCTTTTGGAAATCACTGAGTTAAGATGAGGATCTGCATTCTTTAAAATCTACACATAAAGACCAGGGGTGAAAGTGAGCCGGTACGGTCCGGTACTGCGTACCACTAAAAGATTCTGCACCGGTACGCAGTACCGGGAAGAGGGAAGAATGGCTGTCTGCTATGAAGCCGTCATCCAGAACCAGTTACGGCTGCAAAAATTCACGAGCACACAAAGAAGATCAGATCCGCTACTAACAGGCAGTCTAAAACACGACTTAATCTGTTTATAAATATATATTTTTTCCCCTCATTCCAAATTGTTTCCGAACTGTTCTGCTATGCTGGAGCCTCAATGCTCTTGCTTTGCTTCTCTCCCCTCGGAGCTCGAGGCTGTTGTGAACGGCCAGCCTTTAAAACGAGCACCGCTACGTTTAATGTCTGTCTGCTTGCTGCTAAATACCCCAGTTAAAAGCAAAGGGAGAGTAACTAGTTGTGTTTCATGTTATTTTGCTGAATTACAACAACACAGTACAGCTCGAAAACACCGCTTATGACCAGAGAGTTCACACACACTATACGAGAGCGCATGCGCACTTACCTCCAAAACAGAGCGGTTGCCAAGGAGATCGGTGCGTTCGATTTAATGGACTGGGAGATTTTACACAGTTGGTGCACAGACATAAAAAACCACCGCTTGCATTAGGACAGGACGGACAATAAATCACTTACCGTCTACAGACTTTTGAATAAAAACCACGAAAACAACCGGACTGTCAAATTTTAATTTAAATTAAATCAAAATATTACCACTATGCAGAGAACAATAACTTCTTTGTTCAAAAGAAAAAACGGAAACTGAAGATGAAAAGTTATGGACAGCCTACAGTAAAGTAAAATATTGATACATTTTAATTAGTTTGAGTTTGGACTTTGCTGAGAGAGAGAGAGATCTTGAGGGGGCCACAGATGAGACTAACAATTAACACACACACACATTATATATATATATATATATATATATATATATATGCCCCCAGTGCCTCCCCAGCCCCCCCTCTAGCTCCGCCCCTAAGTACCGGCAAGAACTTAAAACTACTTTCACCCCTGATAAAGACTAAAGTATTTTTGTAATGCTTACTGAGCTAATTGCTAATATGAATTCTAAAAATGGTTTAAAATTTCAACTTGTCATTCAAATCATATTCTCTTTGTTTTGAAATAGTAAAACGCTGGTTTATGTCAAGTGATCTCTCACACACATGGTGCTTGTCTACGTAATTGTCTGTTTAGGTATGAAGGCTGTAGGAAATAGTTTTTGAATGCTTTTCTTATATCTTATTAAATAATAGTTCTTTAATGGAAAAGTGAGTCTGCTAAAATTGGTACTGCCAGGTCAGAGCTTTCCAAAAACTGGACCTAAGTCTGATCGGTGAATCTCTATTTTATCAACTTGGCTGAATTGCAAGTTCAGAAAATGTTTTTGAAATCATTAGTGTTGAAGAATTATTCATGTGGTGTGTTTCATTTTTAACCCTGCATCAAATTAAAGATAATGCTTAAATTAGCTGATGAGAGAAACACAGATGAAGTCTAGAGTCAACCTGAGAAAAAAATATCACAGATTTGTTCCCCAAAGCATTGTGTTAAGTTAAAAACATAATATAATGAGGACAGAATTTGCATTTCCCTCCCTAATTTTAGGATGTTAATTTGAAACCTGTAACTATGTGCAAATTTTCAAGCTAGGCCTTTGCAAGACGTGTGAAAAGCATACAAGTGTCCTCTAATATGGTCATAAAAATGAGCAGGCTGCTCTTAATTTGCTGCATCCTTGTGAAGATTCTGTTTGTTGTTGTTGTCCTTTGCACATCGTTTTAAATTTTCCCCTCACTTGTGTGCGCTACCACATTGTAACTGCACTGTTATCACCTGGCTAGCTGGCTAACACACTCGAGGAAAGGGGGACGTCGAGGTTAATTTTCTTTCAGATATGCTGGATCCTGAGGATTTCTCTTTGGAGTAAGCAGCTTGCGCTCTGCGGTGCTGTTTTAGTTTTCATGTTCACAGCACCTGCTGTTACATACGCCTCTTGCACAGTCAGAGCCAGTTTATAATACAAACCTTACTTCTCCTTTTTTCTGGAGGTTCATCTTTCCTCTTGCTTAAATATGTAGGTTTTTCTTGTCATTATCCTGTGCATATTATAGTTTATGGTATGCATGCATTATGTGCACTATATTGCAAATTTTCACAACATTGTTTCCTAGAACACATTTTGTTGCACCAACAAAACCGCTTATGCAGGATTGTGCACAAACAGCAAAAGAATGAACTTGCTTATTTATCTCTTCATTATTAGTAATGTTATTGAAAAAGACGAAATATATATATTTTCCACAAAAATATCAACAGCCACCTTGATCTTTCATCCCCTCTGTCAGTGCTGAGATGTCAGGCTGTACCAACTGGGTGCAGACATATTGTGACAATAAGATAATATTTATTTGAACCTTTAGGGCCACGCAGGCCGTATGTAGAGCCCTGAACTTTCATTCTGAGATGGCCAGCTCTTGAATGTAAAAAAAGACAAGACTGTGACACATACCCTTCAAAGACCTAACAGGACTTGATGTTTCACATAGTGTGATTCATTTCTTCACGTTTAGACCCAAATCAAAATGCATTTTTAGATAATCTAGGATGATGAGCAACGGCTTTATTATGTTATGATCTAGAAAACCTTACACATTTGAGAAGATTCACTTTTTTTTAAATATGGCACCTAAGCGATAAAAGATTTATTTAAAAGTTTTTTTATGTACTGCCTATGTCAGTTTTAGCATGTTTTTTATATATATATACAGGGGTTGGACAATGAAACTGAAACACCTGGTTTTAGACCACAATAATTTATTAGCATGGTGTAGGGCCTCCTTTTGCGGCCAATACAGAGTCAATTCGTCTTGGGAATGACATATGCAAGTCCTGCACAGTGGTCAGAGGGATTTTGAGCCATTCTTCTTGCAGGATAGTGGCCAGGTCACTACGTGATACTGGTGGCGGAAAACGTTTCCTGACTTGCTCCTCCAAAACACCCCAAAGTGGCTCAATAATATTTAGATCTGGTGACTGTGCAGCCCATGGGAGCTGTTCAACTTCACTTTCATGTTCATCAAACCAATCTTTCACCAGTCTTGCTGTGTGTATCGGTGCATTGTCATCCCGATACACGGCACCGCCTTCAGGATACAATGTTTGAACCATTGGATGCACATGGTCCTCAAGAATGGTTCGGTAGTCCTTGCCAGTGACACGCCCATCTAGCACAAGTATTGGGCCAAGAGAATGCCATGATATGGCAGCCCAAACCATCGCTGATCCACCTCCATGCTTCACACTGGCATGCAACAGTCTGGGTGGTACGTTTCTTTGGGGCTTCTCCACACCGTAACTCTCCCGGATGTGGGGAAAACAGTAAAGGTGGACTCATCAGAGAACAATACATGTTTCACATTGTCCACAGCCCAAGATTTGCGCTCCTTGCACCATTGAAACCGACGTTTGGCATTGGCATGAGTGACCAAAGGTTTGGCTATAGCAGCCCGGCCGTGTATATTGACCCTGTGAAGCTCCCGACGGACAGTTCTGGTGGAAACAGGAGAGTTGAGGTGCACATTTAATTCTGCCGTGATTTGGGCAGCCGTGGTTTTATGTTTTTTGGATACAATCCGGGTTAGCACCCGAACATCCCTTTCAGACAGCTTCCTCTTGCGTCCGCAGTTAATCCTGTTGGATGTTGGTTCGTCCTTCTTGTGGTATGCTGACATTACCCTGGATACCGTGGCTCTTGATACATCACAAAGACTTGCTGTCTTGGTCACAGATGCGCCAGCAAGACGTGCACCAACAATTTGTCCTCTTTTGAACTCTGGTATGTCACCCATAATGTTGTGTGCATTTAAATATTTTGAGCAAAACTGTGCTCTTACCCTGCTAATTGAACCTTCACACTCTGCTCTTACTGGTGCAATGTGCAATCAATGAAGACTGGCTACCAGGCTGGTCCAATTTAGCCATGAAACCTCCCACACTAAAATGACAGGTGTTTCAGTTTCATTGTCTAACCCCTGTATGTATATATATATATATATATATTATATATATATATATATATATTTTATATATATATATTGAACAAAGCAGGTGCTAATGGTTTTTTTGCTCTGTCTATGGGTGGCTGAATGTTGTCTATTTAGTCATAAACTGTGTTGAGTTTTTTTAGTATGTGTCTCGCTCTGATTTTAGGATGTTGCCATTCTCTGCCAGAGGTTGTTTCTAGATATTTATGAACATCTTCGGTCTTATTATTTATAAGGTGTCCATTCGTGACTTCCTTACATTTTTAGCTTAGCATGTTTGTTGTGGCTTGCTGTTGCCTGCCTGAGTCTTAGTTTTTGGTTGAACATAGGTCTTATTTTGGAGGCCATCATTAGGTATCTAATGAATGCTGAACCTATATTAAAAATGCACTAGACTAAGAAAGCATAGCAAAAATGCTTGTCAGCATTCAAGTTTGGAGTGCCATCTTGCATCATACCTAACTAAAAATTCAGAGATGACATTGATTGAATTTCCTCTGCTGTTTGTTTTTTTTTATTTTTGCATTTAACCCTTACAAACCTTTAGTCCTGAAGAAAATTAGATTTTTTATTTGTCCATCTAAACGATCTCTTGTCATTGTAAATGCATCTCAGTTTATTAGAGCGTTATGAAAAAGTTAAGCTATTTTAAAAATTCAATTCGAAATATTACAAATTTTAAGCACATAAATGGAAATTGTATATTGTATACATTTTGTACACATGCAGTTTCAAGAAGCTGGCTCCTCACATCATACTGTATCCAAGCATATTAATGGAAAGTGGTGTGGAAGGAAAAAGTGTGGTAGAAGAAAGTCCGACAGGGATAACTGCTGCGATGAGGTTTGTGGAGCAAAGCAAATTCAAGACTTTGGCATAGATTCGTAAGACATAGCCAGCAGCTGTAGTCAGTTCAAGGGCCGCTACACAAAGACGGACGAAGTCAGAAGCGTCTTTCCTGGGCCACAGAGAAATAGGACTAGATTGTTGCGGTCCAAAGTCCTTCTGTCAGGTCAAAGTGCATTTTTGTATATCATTTGCAAATCAAGGTCCCAGAATCTGGAAGAAGAGTGGCACAGAATCCATAGTGAGGTCCGATGTTTGTCCAGCAGAACGTGGCACCTTCCCACACTGGCAGAAGTATAATACTTAATTTGCCAGCAAACTCACCAGACCAAACCCCATATAGAATCTTTAGAGTATTGTTCAGAAGAAGATGAGAGACACCAGAGCCATTAAAGCGACCTGGGCTTCCTGAACACCTCAGTAAAACCTGTAATGGAATGTTGCCATTGGCCAACTTACAAATTACAACCCCTTTTATAATATGTTGTTTGGATGCTGAAGGACTCGTCGTTGCTGCAGCACCACATTTTACAGGGTTACCCTCGATCCTCATGCATTAAAATGCACTGTTTAGAAATCACCTAGTTTCAAGGCATTTTTAAGCCCTTCAGAGAACAGTTTTTGTTAAAGAGCATTTCAGAAATCAGTTTTTCTTGCTAAACATTTTGCTTGTAATGAAACACTTTGAAAACAAGTCCTGCGATTTGATTGAAGGGAGCTTTTTCTCTGCCACATTAAGTATACACAAACTTTTTTCTTTCTTTGCCAGCTGAGGCAAATGGCAGATTAGGGCTCAAGTGTGATCAAGTGTCACCCAGTGCTTCCAGCATTTCTACACTTTGTGATCATCCTCTCTTGATATGACAGGGTTACTTCAGGGACATTACACTACACAAACCTTACACAATGTCTCAAAAGTGAACCGTTCCTTCTGTTAGTTCAAGGCTTAAAGAAAAATCTTTTGTTATCAAAAGATTTCAACCAAATCTTAGCCCTTTATTCAATATAATCTGTGCACAAAATGTTATTAAATAGAAACTGGCTTTCAGTGACATGCTTATTTAAGAAGCTTTGTATATTCCAGCCTCAGTAGCATATCTTCCTGCATGGAATATAATGGGGAGAAATTGCTAGTTTTTATGTATTTTCCAAATTCTTCAAAGTTTGTCAATTTCAGACAAAAGTGCAGTAATTTTTAGGTTTTGGCAATCGTTTTGAACAAAATAACGTATTGTGCAAAATCTTGATCGTGCACACAAAAGCTTTTGGAACCTAGCTTTTATGAGGTTGTTTATAGAAATTTCTTTTCGAGAGTTTCTTACATTTTAGTTGTGTTCTTCACAAGTAGAAATTCTTCTTGTGCTCTGGTAATTGAGCCCATAAATCACTGCTGCGGACTGAAGGTACCCGAGAAAACAGCGTGGCCTAGAAAGGTAGTCATCCCTGGCTGAAACCCCCAGAATCCATCAGTGCATCACGTGTGTCTCTGAGGAGGGAATGGAAGGCAGGGTTGACACACAAGCACATGCATGGACACACATTTGCAGAAAGGAAGCTGGTCCTCTTTGATGCAAATTGCTCTGTTAAAGAGAATGATGATAGGTTGTGCTTGGGCGTTATCAGCTGTCAGTCTGATAGAGCTGATTTAATCCTTGAGTCCATGATGCAAAAACAGCCACTGTTGAAAATGTTTTTGGTAAATAAACAGGTTGTCTGTGGTCAGGAGGTGCATGTACTGATGCAGATATAAATACAAACTAATTTAAGGAGAGAAGAGTCAGAAGAAAACTGCAAGAGGTTTCTGGGGACTGACTTCAGAAGCTAACCTAACATTTGCTCTGGCATAACATCTGCTTTTGACATTTCTTACATGTAAAATTTGAACATAAGCACAGTTTTACAGTACAAACCTAAGAGTTTTGGTCCAACTTATTTTTGTTTTCTGAATTTTTCATCTTTTAGGAATAAGGTTATCAAAGCCCCAGTCATCTCACATTTTTACCCTCCCTCGGTCACAAGCAAGATGCCAAGTTAGTTGAACTCCTCTGCCTGAAGCAGAGACTGACCCCCGAATAAAGGGGAGCAGCTCACCTTTTGCCAGCAGAGTCATCGCCTCAGAACTGATGCTCATTCAGTCTAAAAAATTTGCTCTCTTGACTGAGTATATCGATTGTGAATTAATCTCTTGTTTTGAAAAAAAAAATGCACCAGAAGAACCAGGGGATGCTCTGGGGAAAATAAAACATGGAAATCTTTTATTTCAGTCCCTTCTGGAGAAGGCCATTATCTACATTTCTTGATTAGAAGAATGTAAGGCTCTTAATAAAAATTCATGGCCCTGCCAGCTTCAGTTTTATGCAGTTGGCCCAAAATATGACTAAAGTGCTGTGCATGTTGGCTAGGAACCTTGCAGTTCTTGCACAAGAATGCAAAAATCACGAAACGCTTAAATTATAACCAAGAAGGTTTGATCTAATCATGTTTGCCTTGTTTTCTCTCTGCAGGCACAGCTCCGAGAGCTTAAGCGGGCTGCTGAAGATCTGCAGATCAGATTAGAGGAGCACAGGAGGAGGAGACATGAGGCTGACCGGCTAAAAGAGCAAACAGTAAAGGCTCTGAAAGCAGGGGATAAAGGTAGGAGTTCTATTTTTGGAACCCATTTCTAGACGTTTTCTCATTTTGCAAAATTGTTCCAGTTTATATAGTTGGGCCTTCGTTTTGGCTACAGGGCTGCTTCCATTTCATGTCTGCTCAGCCTTACTGGAGCAAACGTAAACAGGCTGAGCAGCTCGGGTCAGGTTGTTGAACATCAGACGGGAAAAAATGGAAAGGTTAAGTGCAAATTCCTCTGCAGTGGAAATTAATTGACTTGGAAAAAGATTGCTGAGCAGCTGCAAACTGCATTCCCTCCACTCTCTTTTTATGTACCTCAAACCTTTAGAGAGACGTTGCATATGAGTCACAGGAAAATTCCCTTATCGCTGCAAGCACAAGCTGGCCTGGCAAACAAGTGACGCTCTGACTTGTGTATGTGTTGGTACAGAAAGTTGGGAGGAAAGGGACTGGGGTCTATCATCTCATGAAGTGAAGGATTTACACTCATTAAATGTAGGCAGGGAATGCATAAAACCTCCAATCTTTAGATTTCGGAGACATAAATACTTACGATTCAAACTTATTTTGCCATTTAAAGCACAGACCTTTGAACATAAAGTGGAGAACAATCCCATATCCTCATGTTTTCGATTCAGTGTGTCAGAAAACATTAATCAGTAATGGAATTATGATTCATTGATAAGTTGTCAGTTTTGTTAAAGCCTCTTTGATCCTTTGTTGCCAGCTGATTCTCTGATCTAGAAAAGTTTTGAATGCAAATAAGGCTCCTTATATTGTCACTTCCTTGGGGCAGCACACATCCATCATGCTTCTCACTGTGCAGGCTGACCTTTCCTGACCATGACAGACCCGCTCCCCACGCACACATCTTTCCTGTGTCTGTCATCCTTTACTTCTATTACAGCTCATCTTCAGGGTGTAACAAGCATCAGTTTTAATTTCTGTTCTCGAGATGGCTTATCTTGTTCATCTTGCCCCTTCTTCTGAAGTATTGACAGAGATCTCTAATGTTGAATGTGTTTCTGAATTAATATTCAAGTTAAATTTTATTTATTTATGATTAGATACGAACATCTGAATATCAAATATCTGCAGAAACTGGTGTTTTTCTTTCCAGAACTCCTTTAACTCAACATTTAGTGTAGCTTTTGGTTCTGGTGTTGTATAAGGTAATAAAGGCACTGTCAGTCATACTGCTGCATATTTTGCCTATATCTTCAGTTCTATTTATATTTACACGGGTGATTGTTTAAGTGTGAGATTTTCCTTTTATTCAGCTTCAGGTCAGGTAAATCTGAACTATAAAAGTATTGAGAGTTGAGGATTGGCGACTCACACTTTAGAACAAAATGGCAAATTACAGCAAAGCTGCTGCTGTCAACTATGTGGCTTTCAGAAACTAGGAGTTTAGGATTTTTGTGAAACAAAGTCAACAACCTATGGTGAACACATCTTTGTAATGGTCTTTAACATGCTATTTTAGCGATTTGCCCCATTAGCACAGCATTGCTAACTGTAACAGCAGTCCTTGTATATTTTCTAGGTCTGTGTGTGCAGGCAAGTCAAAAACATACGATAAAGACATTTTTATATTTTCTAAATGTTATGTGTGGGTGACAGATTGAGAGAAATAACACTAAACCTGCGTGTAAAAATAGAAGTTTAGGATTTCATAAAAAAAAAAAGTCAAGCTTTTTTGGTAACTGTCTTTAGCGCTTAGCAATGTCAGAGCAGTTAGCATTGCTTCCTGTAACGGCACCCTTTTGGCATTAGCATATTTTGGCACTTATATTTAGCCATATATTTTTCACACCGAAAATATATGAACCAGTCAAACCTGGACTGGAATATTCTATTTAAATGTATTTGGTGATATATAATGTTGTAATAATGAATATGAATATATTATTTAATATTTAATATTAATACTTTAATATTTTATTAAATAATATTTCGGTCTGTTAAGGGTTGTCCTGTGAATACCAGCCCAATAAGGCGGTGGTATTAGGACAAAATTGAAAGGGATGAGCCAAGCTCTGACATTATTGAACAGCAAAACTCTGTACACACATGGAATGAATTCACACAATTTCTTAAAATACAAGAATTTATTAACAAAAATAAGTCAACTCAAGTCAAACATATTTCAATCAACAAACTCTTTACTATGCTAAAACAACCCAACTAAACTACCAAGCAGAATTAAAGAATAAGGAAGACTAATGGGCTATGTACAAAATACACAAGTTGATCAAACATGGCTGAAAGCCATGACCGAAAGAGTGATGCAATATTACCATGCAATATTTATGTTTGAGAAGTTAAGTTAGTCTTGGAACTAACTTAGGCAATAATTGTTATACCTTTAGACAACCAATGCAAGATCAGAGAAAACATTATTTTAGTAAAATAATATTTTAAAGAATGATTTTCTGAATCAAACCAACCTTTTGGATGACCAGTTCTCAATGGTGTTTATTTGGCTGCCTTTATTTATTAAAATAATTTTTAAAGAAATATTATTAAGGAAATGGTAAAATAATATAATATGTAAGGAAATATTTTAAATAAGAACTAAATCTTTGAGAAATGGGCTTAATTGTGTTGCCTAGTTATCAAGTTTAGTAAAATAAAATTTAGGGAAATATTATTTTACTAGATTGAAAACTAACAACCTTTTGGGTAAATGATCTTTAGCAGGCAAACACTGTTGTTCTTAGCTGTTAGCGGTTAAAGCTAACAAAAGAAGCTTATAGCTTAGAACCAGAATCAAACACATATCTTTAAAATACCACTAATGAAAGAGTTAAAATGCATAAGCGTGGACAGCGCGTTATGGCCGATCTTCTGTGTTTAAAATCACCCTTTAAATAAAGTTTGTCTTAACCAGGAAAACTGCTCCACTCGGCATTGTAGAGACAGGATCTCTGCTGGAAACTCTCTGGACACAGTTTACTTCTGTAGACCTCAGAGAGAAACGTCAAGCAACGCTTGTACCTTAATTACCCCCGTTCATGAATGAATACTGGATACACAAACAGCAATTAATTTCTACTTTACTAAGTGCATATGATCGCGGGATCGTATGACACTCTTGGACCCAGTTTGAAGAGTTATGTCTGTTTGCCAGCAAAGAGACATTAGTGTGCTGTGTCCCTCCGTCCAGTTCCGCTGGGGACCTGCGTGGAAGAGGTCAGTTTGTTGCAAAAGCGGGGTTTTTATTCGGACAGTGACATCACGGGACGTCCGCTGTTATTCCCTGTTCCTGGCTGTGCTGGAAGTAGGTTAATGCGATTTATTTTGAAAGTTCCAGAAAAGTTCTTATCATGTTGTACCCTGCAGCCACACAGGAACATGGACAGAAAGAACGATGTCGGCATCGAGTCTGATACCGATATTGGATCAGTAGGAGTCTGATCCAGATATTTATGTAAATGGATGGTAAGAAGTGAAGGGTAGGTTGTAGCCACTTAAAGCATTTACTCACCCCAAGATGCACATATAACTTGTTCACCTCTAAACTTTGGTTTTTTATCAGTCTGTCTATAGTTTATTCGGGCAACTCTTTACTGTCTACTATAATGCATAGTTTCTTTCAGTTGGGGACAGTGCAGATGAAGTAATCATTTCTAATTTATAACATCTGAGTATGTTGTTTTTTATGTAATTTGGCAAATACATGTCCCTGAGCATCCTTTTGAGCTACCTGAAAACATAATATGCATCTCGATAGTGCAAGGAAAGAATTAAGAGAAGCTTTATTACTGTAAAAAAAAAAAAAGGTTTTAATTAGATTTAAATGGCACTCGGATCTCTCATAAAGCCTTCCTGACTTGCAAAGTTGCAAAAAAAAAAATCTGATCCCTATAACTTATTGAATTTGTGTTTTTGTTATACACATTATATACAGTGTGTACAAAACGTTGCCTGCAAATACACCTAAAGTTCAATACAGGATTGTCAGAACGTGGATTGTTCCATGAACATGTGAATGTGCTTTTTCTGTCTTTATGACCTTAATAGTCTTCGTCAAAATGGGAATGAAAAGCCTGACGAACAAGCAGCTGAGCCTGCAAGTAGGCCTAAACACTCTGTGGTTTTACCACTGCTGTCGCTCAGACTTCTCTCCAGGGCTTCATGTGCAGTTATTGAGACGTTTGAAAGGACCAGGTTATTTGTACCCTTGAAGAAAATTAGTTTCTTGTGCCGTGATGTGTGTGGTACATTGGAAAAAATAGAACAATGCAGAGCGGGGGGTATCAGAGCTGACAGAACAGGAATCTAACCTTTTTTATTGCATGCAGTACATGCATTTAGAGCCTGCGAAACAATCATATTTGCTATGTTTCATTGTTTTTAAACTGATATTTAAGGAATTTAATTTGCATCATCACACACATTCATTCATTATGCAGTGCTCTGAAGAAGTGTTTCTTCTTTTTTTGTCACACTGAAATTTTTCACATCATCAAACAAATCTAAAAGTAACCCCTCCTTTTGCTAAGTGTCGTTTTTTATATAAAGCTGAAGGTCAATTTCATTAGTTACCCCCAGGCCTGATTACTGACGGACCAGTAATATCAAAAATCCCTTGCAAAAAATCCGTCCAACAACCTCAGTAAGCTAGAAGATCTAAACAAAATCAGAACAAATAAGAAACAGTCACTGATTTCTATCAGCCTGGAAAGTGTTATAAATAAAGCTGCACAATATATCACCAAAAAATCGTCATTTCAATATCGGTGTGTGCAATCTACAAATCCAAAGGACTGTTTGGAGTGCAATAATTGTTGGCAAATATATTCCAAGTGTTATAAAAAACATTTCAATTCAAAAATATTTTATTAATCCCAAAGGGAAATTAAATGTTGTTGTAGCTCATATTATACAGGTTTCTTCAAAGAGCCGTTGTAGATGCTGATGGCTGTGGGCAGGAAGGATCTCGTGTAGTGATCTGTCTTACAGCAGACTTGAATAAGCTTCTGACTAAAGACCCTCGGTTGTTGTACAACAGTCTCATAAAGAGGATGCTCAGGGTTCTCCATTATGTTCTTTGTTTATGAAGAATACTTTCTTTGCACAAGCATGTCAAGCTGTTCTAGAGCTTGTTGAGTTTTTTTTAAGTCCCTGGCTCTGATGCTACTACCCCAGCAGATGATGGCAGAATAGATCACACTCTCCACAACAGACTTATAGAAGATATGCAGCATCTTGCTACAAACACTGACGGTCCTAAGCTTCCTCAAGAAGTAGTCTGCTCTGTCCCTTCTTGTAGACAGCGCCACAGTTGCATCCCCACTCCAGTCTGTCCTTTAGCCGAACACCGAGGTATTTATACTCCTCCACCACCTCCATTTCTCCCATAAGGGAAATAGTGTTTGACCTATTTCTGTTTCTCTTAAAATCTACAATCATCTCCTTTGTTTTAGTCACGTTCAAGATGAGATGATTTTTTCCACACCATGCCACAAAGCGGTCCACCAGCTCCCTGTACTCAGCTTCTTGTCCAGCTGACACCATCTGAACCTGAAGCCTTATTCTGGTTCAGTTGTCTCTTCACCTGACTTTTTGAGATACACAGGTGGAAGGGGGAGTCTAAGGGAACATCAGCATCTTCTGATTTGGTTGAAGGCAAACGTAGAAGCAGAAGGGTCCAAGGTTGAGGTGGAAGATAAAACTTTTTAGGTGTGAAAGGAAAGCTGTGGGTCAAAGAAGGGTAGGATGTCTGTTTGGCTGTGAGCAGGAGAGAAGGATTTTGAGGTTGTTCTTGAACTGAATCTATTGAAGAATGTGTTTAGTTGTTTAGTTCATTGGCTCTGTCCAGACATCCATCAGTCTGATCTTCCTTCTGCTTGAAGCCTGTGATCTTCTTCATCCTGGACCACACATTCTGATAGTGTTTTACTGGAGCTTGCTCTCCAGGTCCTTCCTATTGCAGATTGCACCAGTAAGAGCAGAGTGTGAAGGTTCAATTAGCAGGGTAAGAGCACAGTTTTGCTCAAAATATTGAAATGGACACAACATTATGGGTGACATGCCAGAGTTCAAAAGAGGATAAATTGTTGGTGCACGTCTTGCTGGCGCATCTGTGACCAAGACAGCAAGTCTTTGTGATGTATCAAGAGCCACGGTATCCAGGGTAATGTCAGCATACCACCAAGAAGGACGAACCACATTCAACAGGATTAACTGTGGACGCAAGAGGAAGCTGTCTGAAAGGGATGTTCGGGATTTTATCCAAAAAACATAAAACCACGGCTGCCCAAATCACGGCAGAATTAAATGTGCACCTCAACTCTCCTGTTTCCACCAGAACTGTCCGTCGGGAGCTCCACAGGGTCAATATACACGGCCGGGCTGCTATAGCCAAACCTTTGGTCACTCATGCCAATGCCAAACGTCGGTTTCAATGGTGCAAGGAGCGCAAATCTTGGGCTGTGGACAATGTGAAACATGTATTGTTCTCTGATGAGTCCACCTTTACTGTTTTCCAATCTTCAATCTTCCAATCTTCCAACCAATGTTGAAAGATTGGTTTGATGAACATGAAAGTGAAGTTGAACATCTCCCATGGCCTGCACAGTCACCAGATCTAAATATTATTGAGCCACTTTGGGGTGTTTTGGAGGAGCGAGTCAGGAAACGTTTTCCTCCACCAGTATCACGTAGTGACCTGGCCACTATCCTGCAAGAAGAATGGCTTAAAATCCCCCTGACCACTGTGCAGGACTTGTATATGTGATTCCCAAGACGAATTGACGCTGTATTGGCCGCAAAAGGAGGCCCTACACCATACTAATAAATTATTGTTGTCTAAAACCAGGTGTTTCAGTTTCATTGTCCAACCCCTGTATATGTACAGTATGATAAATTTGAAAATAATTGAACTGTTTTGTCGTTACCGGCTGTAATCTCCTGATGACAATCCTCTAAATTACCTCTGGATTAAATGGTTTAACGATTGGCTTTTTTTGTTGTTGCTGTTGTTCCTCTTATCTCTGTAAAAACTCGCATAATATTAGTTTGTGTCAAGCGTTTCCTACTGTCATGTAAATCTTGAAAACTGTTAAAGAAACTTAAAATTGCTTGGCTGTTTTATTTTAAATATATTTTTCCAGTATTCTCAGAATATGTTGTACGGTCTGAGTCATCCTCCTGCTGTAAGCCCCTCGACGTTAGACATGACATTTAACTTAAAACTCTCGTTTTTAGGCGTCTCCTGTTTTCAGTAAAGTAAAAAGCTCAGTTCAGAACATGCAGCCTTTTGAGCTGTTTCCATTTCTTTGCCTTTTTCCATAGAAAGAGGTAATTTTCTCCTGTCAAATATTCCTTCTAGTGTATAAAATATGGCAAAATGTGTGCTTTCTTTCCCTGGCAGAGTAGAGTCCACAATGACAAAAAAGCTCTGAGTGGATAACATTGTCTGTAGGCCAGCCATAGATCTGCAGACTGACTCTTGATATGTTCCGTTTTCTCTGTTTTTATGTCTTTCTTATTTTATGAGACCGCGCCGATATCACCAGGGCAACATAGGTGGAGGACTGATGGTGTCCATTAGTAAACATAGTCTCCTATATGTGCCACTGGCCTAAAGATCCCAATGTCTTCAACCACCTCCTTCTCTTTTTTTTCTCACCAATTATTCTTTATTTTCCTCTTTTCTCGCCTATCATCCTCTTACCTTTCAGAAGCCTCTCCATCATTTTTTTTTTCTCTGCACTCCTCTCCCCCACTTCTTCGTCTATCCTTCTTATGGTTGTTTTTTATAGATACGGCTTTGCAGTTAAGAGGGGGATGAGACCAGCTCTCTTCCTTCTGCACTACAATTTTTTTGCAAGGCAGCAACTGGACATGGGTTGAAAATATTGTGCATTAGGTTGCAAATGGAGAGTAGTTCAAATAAATAATGGGCCACTAATATTACAGATGCTGTATGTATAGAGGGATAATATTATCAAATGCATTTTTTTTCTTCACTTGTTGTTAACTAGAATAGAGTTGCAGAAACTGAACAGCCGTATTGTTTTGGGTCAAGATGTTTTGTAAAATCTTTTCAAACCTTTATTTCTCAAACACACCCTAGATTTTTTTCAATTCAGTTCAGCCAAGTTTGTTGATGTCAAGCAAATGTCATCTCAAGGCACTTTAGAATTAGGCTCATTCATACGCATTTATCTAAAATCCAATTAATTTCAATAGAATCCTATAAAGTCTGTTTTAGATTCAGTTGTGTACAGATCAGTTTGTGAAAATGTATTGATCTAAAGAAGCTCAGCTGATTGGATCGAGTTGTTGACTTTGCAGCAACCTCTTATCAACAGCAAGCATGTGGCGACAGTGGAGAGGAACCGCTTCACTTTAACAGGACAAGGCATCCATTTGCCTGGACCACCTTTGAATTGACAGGGCAGGAATCAGATATAGAGGAAAAACACAGAAGCTTTCAGTAAGGAGTAGTTTTTATGGAAAAGAAAATTTCACAGTAGGAATTGGTGATGAACCACTCGACATGTATGTGTGTGCGACACGAATGCATCTGTGGAGGAGCCATGATAAGATTCAGTTTTTGGATAAAATCTAGAGGGTTTGATTTTATATGTTTGAATCAGAAAAATTCGATCAATTCGATGAAAGGTGAAACTGTTTGTCGGTTAGCTCTTATAAGACTCTTTTCCTGCTGCCAGAAGTGCTATGCAGCGGCATTATTTTGTCAGTGGCAACCCCTACTGTTTGGGAAGAGAACTGCAGTGAGTTAGCCAAAACTTTAGATTTTTAGGACCTTGGAGCTTTGTTTACTTCATGCTGATCATGTGGGTAAACTGAAGTAATGTTTTAGTCTCTTTATTTATATTATTGCCATACCTAAGCTGTTTTTACACTTATAATACTAATACTAATACTAATTAGATTAGTTTATGAATCCTGTACATGTCACCAAGTTTACTTTGCCTTCTTTAAAAATGTTAACTTATTTAAAAATCTTCCTTGTCTAGAAAACAATTTCTTTATCCTCACAGTTGAGCTACTAAAAGACTTAGAAGTACATCTATTGCATGGCAGATCTGTCATTCTGCTGAAGCTCATTGTACAGGAAAAATAATACATGTAGTTGTGTAATAATACATGTCTTTGTAATAAAATATATATATATATTTTTTATTAAATAACAGTTTTTCTCATTCAGTTGCCTTATATAACAATCGTATTGTATCTTAATGGACGAAATATTCTTGTATTATGTGTAATTAAACATTAAATCTAATTGAATTGTGTTTGAGTGATGATTCAAATTATGACATCAGTGTTTGGTGCTCATCTATTTTTAATGCATTTGATCATTGGCAGCTTATTAAGATACATACCGATTATAATGCAGATATCTATATACCCAAACCTATTACACAGACGTAATACCACCAGGAGCTCTGTTGTTTGTTTATGGAAAAAAACACAGTTAAACT
The DNA here is from genome assembly GCA_036173005.1 of Crenichthys baileyi. Classification (NCBI taxonomy): domain Eukaryota; kingdom Metazoa; phylum Chordata; class Actinopteri; order Cyprinodontiformes; family Goodeidae; genus Crenichthys; species Crenichthys baileyi. The sequence goes on along the minus strand of JAHHUM010001325.1, from coordinate 75,046 downwards.
GCTAAGTGCTGAGCTAGTAGTAAAATCTATGAGATAAAAAAACATAACTGATGGCACCAATTCACAACAAATGTCATCTTAAGGCACTTAACCAAGACAAACCAATTTATATACAGAAAAATAAAATCGGAACAATTTATTACTAGTTATGATACAGTGCTGTCATCCCTGATCCACCCCACGACTGCAGAATCATCTGAGTATTTCTGCAGATGACAGGAGTCTATCTTGCACTGGATGTCTGAGGTGTTCAGAGTTGAGAGGAATGGTGAGAGCACAGTCCTCTGTGGTGCTCCTGTGCTGCTGACTTCCTGGTTAGACACACAACCCTTCAGTCTCACAAACTGTGGTCTGTTTGTCAGGTAGTCTCTCATACAGCAGATTGTTGAGGCCTCCATCTGAGTCTTCTGGAGTTTCTGACAAAGCAAATCAGGTTGAATTGTGTTAAATGCACTGGAGAAATCAAAGAACATGATCCTCACAGTGCCGCTGGCTTTGTCCAGATGACAGTGGGTTTGTTGAAGGTGTATTTATGGCAACTTCAACTCCAGCTCCACAGCAACAAGCAAACTGCAGGTGGTGCTGAAAGTTGCATGCTTGCTTACTCAGGTGGGCCAACAGGAGTCTCTCTAGGACCGTCATTACATGAGTCAGCAGGGCCATAGGTCTATAGTCATTGAGGACTGATGGGAAAGTTTTCTTTGGTGCCAGAACAAGGCCGGAGGTCTTCCACAACACTGGACCTTCTCCTGGGTCAGGCTAAGGTTGAAGAGGTGCTCTGCAGGCCAATTTCTCTTTAAAATGAAGTTTTGTATCTAAAGAAGCCTTACCGATTGCATCGAGCCATTGACTTTGCAAAAATCCCTCATACTAAACATGCATTTGAAAAAGAATGATTCTCTTTTGTCAACAAGAAATCTCAACGAGTACCACTGTCAGTTTCAGCTGTCATCTGATGCAGGCTTTTTAGGGTGAAATCAAAAAAGTCAACAATTGAATGTTAAAAAGTAAAAAAAAAAAACAACAAAACTTTAATTGAAGCATATTTATGAACAAATGAAGCCAAAGAGAGATGCTCTGTGTCAGCAGGACAATCTATGGGATGGAAAACAATACATATAGACATTGGCTGCAATATCTGCTTAATAAATAAATTTGTCAATGAGAGAAACAGCATGAAAAACAGAAAGATGGCACCAAGTACATCATCAGTTCATAAATGGGAAAAATTGGAGCAGATACAGAGCAGATAAAAAGAGAATAATTCACAATAAAATAGGTTGTGGTTTTAAAAAATTTAAAAATATAGCATCCAGACTCTGGTGCAAAATTTTTGTATACCACTGTCCTTTAAAGAGAGAACGTGAAGTTACTGGCAGCAATGGCTCAGCCAATGGACGCCTCCAGGAAAGTAACACTGCTAAACACAGAAACACCGCGCCAGATGCAACTTTTATGGAAAAATACTGAAGAGAAGAGGCTGTTAACAGAAAGATCTGCCTCTTTGAAGCACCGGCAAACTTGAAGTCAGAGAGGAATGTGCTCTGTTAGAAAAATACGGAGCAATTTCTTTCACTTAATATGAAGTTTTGAATTTTAAGGACTTTATATCATTAGCCTTATGATATGTCAGAAGGAAACTTTAAATTGTTTTCTAGGTTCAACAGTGAACTAATGAGGAGACACTACAATTGGGGACATGTTTTTTCGCTGCACCATTTTGGATCAACTGATTGCTTCTTGATAATAAAAGTAACACAGTAGTCTAGCTTGTAACAAATGGATGGACTAGATTTTCTGAGTCACTCAGATATTTGTAGTTTAAGCAGTACTGCACAGGTGAAAAGAACGGTGAGTTGCGTCATCAGTTGCTCGCTAATAAGTAAGGTTTCCATGTTCATTTTGCGAGAGCAAGGATTCATTTAAACTTGATACGTTTTTTTATTTTTACAGTTTTTGCACACACCCTGCATAAGCTCTGTGCTCCATACACTGTGAGAAAAAGAAATGCTAATTGCACAAATAGGTTTTCTGTAATTAGTACGGAAAGGTAATTGCAGCGGATGTGCAATTAGCATTATGTAAAGTGCTTTCCCCCAGACGTAGGGGCCAATCAGTTTGCCCCTTTTACCTTCTCTGTTCTGTAAATGATTCTGGAGATGCTCAGCACCAAACACCAGAGAACTTCCTGCTCTCCCTTCCTCTCCAGCGAGTGCGATTCACAAAACTGAATCGGTTGGGGTCACATGCTTTGCGGTTAAAGAGGGTTCAGGAAGTTTTTTTTCTTGCTTCTCCTTTTCATTTGCCTGTGAATATGAACGGAGAGAAGAGGGAAATCACTGTCATAGCAGCCGTTGCAGCACAAAGCCTCCTGATTGCATTCTGGATGCTTTTTTTTTCCTACAGGGAAAGCAAATGTTCCTGCACAGCATGACTGACTCATTGCCTGATTTTCCTCTCTCTACCCTCGCTGCTCATACTTTTTAAATTCAGCTTTAGTTTTCTTCTTTTTTCCGTTTATCTTCATGACTCCAAGTTTTCATCATGATTGATTAACACTGTTGTCAGAGGTTGCTGTATAAAAAATAATGAAAAGTTGCTTCTGAAAGGTCACGCTGTGTAACACTTCTGATATGTCATTTTTCTTTCCAGGTTTAAGACTTCAGAACAACATCGTATCACACCTTTTCCAACTACTGGACAGCAATAAAGACGGCAGGTAAGTCTAAAACTGCCCTCCTTGTGAAATTATGATGTAAAGCTCAGGCTGTCCCAGAACCTAGGCAATCGAAGTTTAAAACCTTTATATTCTTCCTAACTGACTTTTTATGATTTAGATATTATGACAACAAGCATCCCAAGGAAAGTTCTGTAGAAATATAGTACAATGGGGCACGGTGGTGGTCCAGGGGTAAAACCAAATAAGAATAAGAATAAGAATAAGAACCAAACCTTTTAGATAAGATCTTTTGTGTCTTAATGGTGTTTAATTAGTTATCACGTTTAGTAAAATAATATTTAAGAAAATATTATTTCCTAGATTGGAAACTAACAACCTTTCTGAGTAAATAACCTTCAGCTGACTCATAAAGTGGGCGAGAACATGTTCTTAGTCGTTAGTGCTTGAAGCTACAAAAGAGGCTTATAGCTGTTTACCAGAATCAAATGCATACCTTTAAAATGCAACTAATAAAAGGGTTGAAATGCATAAGCGTGGACAGCGCATTATGGCCGATCTTCTGTGTTTAAAAAAAACCTTTAAATAAAGTTTGTCTTAACTTTAAAAACACAACACAGAACATATCATTAGCATAGTTTCTCAACAAAAAACAAGAACAAAAGTCATTAAACGAACATTATTTAGATTATTAAACTCTAAACTAATCTTCTCTGGCCAAACACTACCTCTTACTTGAACCATGCTGAGGAGAAGTTGTCCTGGCCGTTGAGGAAAAACATCTACGTGTGGCTAAACAAAGGGTTAACTTGCAGTTAACCTCCCCAGCTGTGGGGAACGGTTTTTAGCTGGCCTGGCCGAACCATACGACAAAGGCACGTTCGGCTCCTTGATTGGCCCCGATGCGGTGGGGTAGGGCTCTCTACCTGGACGTACACACAGGAAGGCGTGTGATGCGGTCCTGGCATTCTTTTCCAGGCCGTGGGGAAATCCGCTTCGATTAGCGCTGTTTCTGGAGGCCTCAGAAGAAAAGTCAAGTTACGCTTGTCTCATTACACCCATTTATGTGAATGAATGCCGGATACTTGAACAGCAAATCATACTTAACTTCGTTGCATGTGTTCGCGTGATTGTATGACACTCTTGGATCCAGTTTGAAGAGTTATGTCTGCTTGCCAGCAAAGAGACGTACTTCTTTGGTGCCGCTCCTGTCCGTTTTCTTCTGGAATCCGCATGGAAAGAGATCTGTTTTTGTTGGAACGGGTTTTTATTCAAACAGTGACGTCACGGGAAGTCCGCTCTCCTTCTGTTCCTCGCTGTGCTAAAAGTAGGTTACTGTGATTTATTTTCGAAATTCCAGAAGAGATTGAACTGGCCTTTAAATGTTGTAAATCTGTGGCTGGACCCAGCAACTCCAATAAGTCATTTAGTCGATTTTGTTTTATCTGGACTTGTTATTCAGCTTTCTTCCCCGTTTAGGCAGCACATGATTAAATTCAGTGCATTGAGTAGCTCCTACAATTGGTGCAATATAATGACTAAATAGCTAAAAGTGTATCAACCGCCTGCCAATCCCCTTTTTTATTGCCTGTGTTGCTAAGCAGCCATGGTTCCATTTCTTGTATCAGCAATTTATGGATTGCACCTGGTTGGTGTTAATTGTTTAGTCTCATTCCTAGATCTCGTGTTCCAGTGCCAAAAATTAGGTTGACCCAACTTGAAACCATGATCAGTGTTGTATGTTGTATTTCATCTTCCATTATCCGATTTACTGCTAATTCCAGAAAATTGAATCCGTTTTACCTTTGAGAAAGGTAGACTATAGACCAGCAGTAAATCATAGCAAGTTATCCAATAACCTTGGATGTTTTTCAGCCTCTTTTGCCTCCCTTCACAGGGAAGCAAACACATTACTAAATCGAAATATCTGCAAATGTTATACATTGCATACAGCTATTGTCTCAGTCTGTCAGCCAGTGGACTTAGTGAGCTGGCCATCAATATGCACTACATGTATTGATATTGATGTAAATAGGGCAGGAATCGAAGGGATTTTGTTTTCAATACACTGCATTACCGTTTAAGTCCTGTAAGTCTCTCCAGCTCTAAGTGTCAACCTTCATTTAGTTGCTTCTCTGATAAGTGCAATGTCACAAATTATACCTAATGTAGTTACCTAATGCAGTTGCCAGGCAATTCGCTTCCTTGATTAGCATGCGCGCTGCATGCCTTTTATGTTGTACAAAAGAAAAAGTTATTTGTCTGGCTTTTTCCCCGATGACACTTAACTAAACGTTCCCCAATTCTTAATCTGCTTCATTGGAATTGCTAATTATGTTTAATGCAGATTCATAGATAATTATTCTCTCATTTATACTGTGAACTGATCTCATTTTCGTGTCCATTTAGTCACCAGTAATTGCTTCATGACAAAGACGGCAACCATTTATTTTCATAAAGTTGTGAACACATTTTAAATCGTATAAAGGAATTCTGCAAAACATACTAATTATAACCAATAATACATTTTAATATACATGAACACAATATAATTAATTAATTCAGATCTTGAGCAGGTGATTTTAAATAGCCCATCTGAAAACTTCCTAAAAAGATAGTTCAGAATTTATGAAGTGGGATTCGTGGAAGCGTAGTGAATAGTATCTATAAGCTATTAACAGATAGGGCATGCTCAGGCCCACACCCTCATTTAGGTTATATGTCACCAAACATCAGTGTTCCTTCTAATACCTAATAGGCCAAATTTAAAAGGGCTTCCCGATACTTTTTTGAGCTGAACCTGGCCCCAGGAGACACCAAACACTCCCGGCTAAGTTCTCTCTATGTGCTTTGCTCCTGTCCTGGTGAGGTTCGTCTATGATTGTTGGCTGCTATTATTGACATTGTTAAACAGCTCTCAGTCTGACCCCTTTCCTGAGACCCTACCAGAATTGTAGGGATAGCCCCCAGGATCATAGGAGTGTTTAAACCTATCTAAGGTGATCCTTCAGATGGATTCAGAGCTTCCTCTGCAGGGTGGCTTGATTGTTAGAGATGGGATGAGGAGCTCCATCATCTGAGTGACACTTGAAGTACAGCGACAACTCCTCCAAACTGGAAGCAGTCGGTTTAAGTGGTTTGGGAATCTGATCAAGATGCCTCCATTTGGAGGTTTTCTGGGCTCATCCGTTGAGGAGACCCCAGGGCAGTACCAGAACATGATGTAGGGACTGTTTATCCTTTTGGCCTGGAAATTCTTTGGGATCTCACAGAATGAACTGCGGAAAACATTGATGGATGGACAAAAGAATAAATGTAAAAGACAGTCCACTTTTAAAGCTACCATGGGCTTTCAGCTATGTGTTGATAAACAGTTTAGACCAGACTTATTCATACGCCTGGCAGATTTAGATTTTCATTCAGTCAAAAATCTTGTTTATGATAGGACATGAAATGGCCAGTTCTAAAAAGATAAAACAATCTAAAATGAATATCAATTATCAATATCAATTATCAATTTAGATCTTTTATTTACCTTTTAATAAAATAATAACATGTGGAAAAAGTTTTAAACCCTTCTCAATAATCTGTGGAACAATCCTTTTTTGCATTATAATAGTCAAACTCCTCTTACATTTGCAGACCAGGATTTTGCATGTTTCCACCGGTATTTTGATGGTTTATCTTTGATAAGTTTTTGTAGTTTGAAAGCCTCCTTAAACTACCCTAATCTTTAGCTCCCACCATAAATTCTTCATCAGATTCAAGTTGGGAGGCTGGCTGGGCCTCTCCAAAATATTAATATTACTTCCAACATGTGTCTTTCATCCTAAGATGCATGATGGTCAAACTAAAAGATTACTTTAAATCTAAAACTGCCAGGGACTCTGTGATTACCTGCAGATGTGGCTCAGAGGCTTAACAGCCATGAAATAATTTAAACCCACCAATGCCAATTGTCCTTACATAACACACAACCAAGTGTGAAAAATAAGTCTATATCCTGATAAAGTGTCTTCTAAACGAGGGCTGATAACTATTTGATCTCAGCTTGGATGTGGAGAAAAATGTTTGTAGCGGACAGATAAGCCAGCAGCTTGTCAGGGCGGGTGAAGACAAATTTCTGTCCAAAAGCATCTCTAGGCTCCAAAAAGTTTTACACTTTTGTCAATTTTCAATGAATATGTACTTATAAGGAACTCTCTGGTTATTTATGCAGAAGATTTACTCCACTGCCAATGATTTTCCATGTGTATCAGGGCTGCACAATATGTTGAAAATGTGTCATTGCCATGTGAGTGTGCATGGTATCGTTACACTGAGATATACTATTTCACCTAAGTTGTTTTGTTTCCCAAAGAATATGTTTTTTCAAATTTTCAATAAAACCGTGTTCTGGGAATCTATATAATTTATTTCTTTTTTCAGTATTCAAGCTTTTTACTATCTGGGTTCTACGATTGCACTGAACTTATTCCCGTTACAGCATTTTTTCATGACTTTGTGAGGTCCTAATGTGTCCGGTTTTACAGAACAGAATGTATCAAAAATACCTGTGCAGTGTACATTTCAGAAGGAAAGTAACACAGTTTTGAAAAAAAAAAAAATTGTGCTCATTTTTAACAATGTATGACAATATACCAAACATTTACTCTGCCGCATATGTTTAACAAATTCTGTTTTGCAATGCTTTCAACTTGTATCAGAAACAGGCCACAGACTGACACAGCTTTTATTGTACAGGGCCATGGACTGTTATGTAAACAATCCCTGAATGCAAAAAAGACTGTGGTTTAAATGTTTATGAAATAGTGTTGAAGTGCAAAGGAAATTATTAGATAGGAGTTGTTTTAAGATGTTAGAAATCTGCTTGTCTCTGATAAGCCATTTACCTGTCTGTAGTGCCTGAATTTCCTACATTTTGTTAATCAAAAGTTAAAATCAGTAAATAATTTTTGACTGCAGGTAATACACTGCCAACCTATAACCTCTCCACAGAACCTTACTTCCTTAATGTTCCTTTAAACTATCTTGCACTTTGGGCAGGGTTTTTATGCTTTCTGGAAAAGTCTAGAAATGTATGAAATGCTTTGTTTTAGTATAGGAAGTAAGTATAGGAAAATAAAATAAACAATTCTTGAATATCCAAACTTTGCCCTATCCCATAGTCTAAAAGTTATGTCCATTCATCTGTCCATTTGTATAGTGACTTGGAAAAGTATTCACCCCCCTTGGCTTTTTTTTCACATTTTGTTGCCTCACAACCTGGAATTAAAATTGAGTGTTTGCACCATTTAGTTTGCAGAACATTTCTGCAAATTTGAATTTGTATTATAATTGTATTCAGACGAAAACAACAAATAGGACAAAATAACAGAAACCTCAGCGTGCATAACTGTTCAACCCCCCTAAAGTCAGTACTTTGTAGAGCCACCTTGGATAAGTCTCTATGAGCTTAGCACATCTTTCCACTGGGATGTTTGCCCATCCCTCAAGGCAAAACTGCTCCAGCTCCTTCATGTTGGGTGGTTTTCACTTGTGAACAGCGATCTTCAAGTCTAACCACAGATTCTCAATTGAATTGAGGCCTGTACTTTGACTAGGCCATTCCAACACATTTAAATGTTTCCCTTTCAACCACTTGAGTGTTGCTTTAGCAGTATTCTTCGGATCATTGTCCTGCCGAAAGGTGAACATCTGTCCCAATCTCAAATCACAGGTAAACTGACAGGTTTTGCTCAACAATATCCCTGTATTTAGCATCATCCATCTTTCCCTCAAATTGAACCAGTTTCCCAGCACCTGCTGCTGAAAAACATCCCCATAGCATGATGCCACCACCACCATGTTTCACTGTGGGCATAGTGTCCTTGGCATGATGGGATCTGTTGGGTTTGTGCCAGACATAGCGTTTTTCTTGGTGGCAGAAAGGTTAAATGTTTGTATCATTTAACCAGAGCATCTTCCTCCATACATTTAAGCAGTTGTCCACATTGCCTTCTTATTTTTAACACTAAGTAATGGCTTTTTTGGCTACCTGGTGAAGCTAATGTGAACCGGCCTCTAAGTTATTTAAACACAAATAGGCCATAACGTGCCACTAGTACTCATATACACCCTAATATTAATAACGATATTTCAAGCACATGTGAAACTAAAAGGGTTGCCATATAGGCAATTTTCCCTTAGCCAAAACTGCTAATGCTAGTAACAGCAAAGTCAAATATTTACATAGGACTCGGCACTATCTTATGAGAGTCAATAGACATTCCTCCTCGCCATTTCAGTAGTCCATTACTCAATGTGATGGCTAGTCAAAATACCATTAAGATCAATTGTCCAAAATAATATTGATTAATAATATGGCGAATTATATTCCCTTAAATATTATTTTTACTAAAACTGTGGCTGATTAAAACAACATTAAGAATCAATTATCCAATAGATTGACTTTTAATTTAGCAAATTATTGTTTAAAATATTATTTTATTAAAATAATGTTTTACTTACCTTCTGATTCTGCTTTGTGACTGGTTGTTGGAAGAGATACCAATTGTTGTCCTTAATTTAAAAGTAATTTGATCTCATTTCCATATTCCTCAAAATAAACCTTGGTTCTTGAAGATAAATCTCCACATTGAACTGTCATATCATTGCATTGTTTTATTGGTTATGGTTTTCAACTATTTTATTGGCTCCCTTGTTCCTTTATTTGTACATGGTGCATTAGTTTTCTTTATTCCTTCATTTGCTTGGTAGTTTTAGTTGAATTGTTCTAGCCTAGTAAAGAGTTTGTTAATTGAAAATTTTTAACTTGGGGTTGAACTGTTTCTGTTAATAAATTATTTTATTTTTAGGAGAAGGTGTGATGAATTTATTATATATGTGTGCAGAGTTGGCTGTTTGAGAATGTCAGTGCTCGAATCACTCTTTCATATTGTTCTAATTCTACCACCATATTTTGCTGGCATTTACAGGACAAAACTTAATAAGACCGCAAGTTATTTAATTAAATAACAAGCATATTATTTCACAACATGTATATATTTTTTCTAATTTCACGTCACCGAATTAGACTACTTTGTGCAGTTCAATGTAACAAAATAGGTAAAGAGCCAAGGGGGTGAATACTTTTGCAAGGCCCTGTACGTTTATCCATCGGTCTGTCTGTCCACTATGTCTTTATTGAACTGTCTTTTGCTCCTTCCTTTAAATTTAGATTTTAAAACAGGGCTAAAAACTGAGAAATCTAAGAAATCTGAATCTGGAAACCCATTTGACTTGATAAATGTGTAGGAACCCTTAATACAAGGAAAAGACTCCCCCAAACATTGGTCACAAATGTAGATTCTGGCCTTTCTTATAATCATTTCATCCCAAACCTTTCCATGCAGCACACACAAGCACAACCCACTGTGCCAGCTGGCAGGCAGTTGGCAGCCCAGTGCAGGATTAACTGGTACTAGTATGCTGGACTATAAATAGAGTCTACCAACTGCTTCAGGAAATGAACCATGATAGAGCCTCCCAAAGGCCCACGAACAGGATGTGCTTTTTATCCTCTCCCTCTCTGCATGGATTTATCACTGCGTGCATCTGCGAGTTCTATAATATTCATTACAGACTTTTTTGGGAAAGCCTACAAAAGGCTGTGCATCGCAAAACACCTGCTCTTATGCTGCAGTTGTCTATATATGTGTATAAATGCCCGGCGTGATTGGAGCCAAAGCTAATGTACCTCACACCGGATTTTCAGAGCCGTTGTTATGCAGCCTCTGTGCTGCTCTCGCAATGGTGAAAGGCATTGTTTCTCTCCAGCACTTACCCTGAGCATTGATCTACTGTAGGCTGAACAGGCTATTCGCTTTGTATGTTTGCCTGCCCTTCCACTTTTGATGTGCTCCCGGGATTGATTCTGGCTATGCAGTCATTATCTGAGCTCAGAGGGGGCAGTTTAGATGCAACCTCTAGAAGGAGGACACAAGCATGGGAAAATAGTTTAGTGTTGTGGGAAAAAGGGATCTCATATATATATATATATATATCTATCTATATATATATATATATATATATATATATATATATATATCTATATATATATATCTATCTATCTATATATATCTATATATATATCTATCTATCTATATATATATCTATATATATCTATCTATAGATATATATATATATCTATATATCTATATATATATTATATATATATATATATATCTATATATATATATATATATATATGTATATCTATATCTATATCTATATATATCTATATGTATATATATATATATATATATATATATATATTATATATATATATATCTATATGTATATATATATCTATATATATGACTATACAGTGTGCTGAGACAAAAATATGAACAATGTTAATGGAACTTTCAGAAAAGTGTGATTGTGCTGTCTAATAATTGTCAACTCTAAGTATACAGTTTAAAAGCTGAAAGTTATTCTTTTTGTAGACAATATAATATTTCTTAATACTTTCAATCTCACTAGATCAAACAAGGTTGAAATGTTTCAGTGGAATTAGATATGAACAAGCTGTTTGTCTCAGTATAACTGGGTATGACCTTGAAATGTTCAACACATTCTGATGAAATCAACCAAACAGTTTTAATGGAATATTAATATGATTCTTTTTTTAACCCTCTCAGTATATCAGTGGATGAGATCAAGGCTCAAGTGGTGCTTGTCCATGATGAGAAGCGGGTTCTCTCTGAGGATGAAGCACTGGTGAGTTATTTATAAAGTTCAATAACAGTTTTCTTCAAGATATTTTAAAGTTCTTCAATGTAGGCTCAACTGTTTACACTTTTTGGTTATTCTTTGTGTGGGCTGTTGTTAATTTAGGTTGTACTGTCATTTTTTTCCATGGTAGATTGACATTTTATTTGGAAGTTTTTTCCTCTTTAAAACCATTTGTTAATAACATTTCAGATGACAGATTCAAGACTGTAGGTAATCTTTATCCTTTTTTGCTGCTCTGCTTATAGCAATTTTTACGCATTTTACAAAGAAAAACTTTTTAATATCTGTTAACTATGTGAATGTGGTGAGAAGGAGTTGGGAAGCAATAAAACCCAAATAAAATGTACTACTTCTATGTATTTATAGAGTATTCCCCATTGGCATTGATTTTTCTCCCATTTTCCTTTAGCGAGCTGCACATAAAGCTGCAAGACCTCTTTTAATGATTACACTGTTTATGCTAGAGCAGCCACTAATAGCCTATTAATTTATTTTTGATATATTTAACGCCAAGTTTCTTATATTGCTTGATCTAAAAGACAATATTTCCTTTAAAAAACAAAACAACTTTATTTCAATATATTTTTTACCAACCAGATGTAATATTTAATGCATACCACAAAAAACTTAAACAACTGCCAATTACTCACAGTCTGATATTAAACCAGACTAAACGTTTATGTCTTAGGTCATTTAGTAATACCAAAATTATTTCAGTTTGCGAAATACATAATTTATATGGCAGAATTTTTTTATTACCTTCTTCGAAGTCAGATGTTTACAGAAAATAAGATTACTATGCCTTTTAACAGTTTGGGAAAGCCTAGTTGAAGATATAATGGCTTTGTAAGCATCAGATTATTTCACATAGTCTGAGTAAAATGGATGTGTTTTACCGCTGTGAAAAACGGGAGTGGCAGCATCATGGTGTGTGGGTGTTTTACTGCAGTACAGAAAAAGGCATGATGAGGGGAGAACATTAGTACATAGTTACAAAAATACTAAAAGACAACTAAGGTAAAGTTTTTGGAGTGATCGATACAAAGCCCTGATTCCAGTCCCATAGAAAATGTATGGACAGCACCAAAACCCAAACTGTTTAATATATGTCATACTCTTTAACAGTCAAATCTACCAAGTAGTAATGAAAGTTAGGTAGAATTCTTAAGTTGAAGAAAGTAAAAAAAACAAACCTATAAAATTTTCTCTCTCTCTCTCATTACGCTTACATTTAGCAAACAAGAGATCATTTTGATAGCTGCATTTTGTGAACAACAATGCATAGAGCGTTTATACCTGTCTGCCTCCTTTTAAAATACAGTACAGTTTGCAATTTTTAAAATAATAATAAAAAACAGCAACAAAGTATCTTTCATAGCTGATTCTCTAATGCCACAGGTATCCAGCTGCCTTGATTAAGGATTAAAAGGGGTTGTAGAAAATGTAGCTTTATCTGTGGATTTGTTTACCTGGTCATTTTTGCGCTTCCAGGGTGGTTTTAAGTGGGAGTGACTCAAACTTACAAGCTGCTTTATTTATACCAAGTATTTTCTTGCATTTTACTTTGGTAAACCTTCTGTTTGGCTACCCCATTTTCAGTGTTGTCTCTGCTTGTACAAGTAGGCTCCCTTCACACTCATTTCAATTCTGAACAGTTTCCTAGCTGTGATTTTTCTTTTTTTTTCCCTCAAGCTGTTTTTGTGCAAGGATGCAGCTGTCTGTTTCACTTAATAAGACTTGTTGATCCTCCTTTTTACAAGGCAGTACATAACAAGATATCTGAGTGTAAAGAAGATGTCCAAAACTTCCTCTTCTTTCCTTATTTTCCTTTCTTCTGTAATTTAAGAGCATGTTCAAAGACACTCTATAGCTCTGACCTGCATGAAAGACTCACAGATGGGAAAAATCTGTCTGTGTTAAATTTTCTTGGTTAATGGGAAGACTTTAACCGTGTATTCAGCTGCGTCTGAAGAGGATGGATTAGTATAAAGATTCATTAATATGAAAATGTCCTTAACTGCAACCACAGCAAACTGTAATCATGCTGGCAAATTAAACGGGTTTTCATCAAACAAGCAATTTACATTAAAACTGACTAGGGACTCAGTGTGTAAGACCCTATAATTACAGTCGGGGCCTACAGGAGTTTTATTTTTAAAAGAAGTTAATTTTTTTACTTTTTTTGGCTCTGAGAACAAGGCCTGGCCATCTTCTGCAATTTTCTCTTAAAACAAGTGGCTTGCTTTTGTGCAATAGAGAGGATGTTTGTATAAATGCAGCGTGCCTGATGCAAAACGGTGTTGTGGTTTAAAATGGCTAACAAGAAAAACATTTAAGGTATAGGTAAGTCCAGGCCAGTAAATTGAAGTGTCATCAGCATAGAATTGAAAAGTTGAGTTTGAATGCTGTGTCCTATTTTGTTTATATATATATATATATATAGTATACAGAAAACAATAATGGGCCAAGAACTCAACCCATACAGTTTTGCAAAAATTTTGAGGTAGAACCATCAGTTTTACCCATCTGCATCGTAGCGATTTAGTTAACTTGCAGTAACGATATTTGTAACATGTTCAAGTAACGTCAAATGATCAACCATAGCAAAAGCAACAAATTGAAAAACAAACTAACAAACAAAGACAGCACTGCTGGCCCATCAAGAGTTTTTCTGTCATTGATCATATCAGCAGAGGTAGTAGGGGGAATCTCCCAGGCCTCAATCAGGATGCTTATTTTCTCAACAAACACGCTAACTCTCATAGGTTTTTGCAAATATTTATTTCAGCACAGCAATAACTTTGAAAAGAAAAGAGATTGGCAGTATGTCTCTAGTAACAAAGCTTGACAGAAGGCAGAAACATTATCCTAACAGCTGACTTCACTTTTTTCTAACCCATGGGAAATTTACTTGGAGACTTCTCCTAACTTAGCCAACATACACAGCTGACTGACAGCCCATCGCTGTTAATGTTTGAGATTGTGGAAAAATTCTGTCCAGGTTTCACCTTAATAGCCTCCTGAACACATCTAAATAAAATGAAAAATACTTGGTAAGGGGCAGAGCTTTGCACCACAGTACACCAGTGGAGTGGGGCTACATGTTCTGCATTAACATTAGTTTTTTTTGCTGCTATTGAATACAACAACAAGCGTAATCCCTAAGTTGAGCAATAAAGGAAACGAGGAAGAAACACTGACTCTACGTGTTGTTTTCTCCTTTGTGCTTTTTGTAGAAGAGTTATTAGTGTTCAGTTGTGCTGAATAAAGAGCTTGATACTTCGGACTTACAAGTGGTGATCAAATTCGTCTCTTTTTTTGCTCTCTGATTCAATTTTTTTCATTTTCACATCTTTTTTATTAGTTTTCCTGCTTCTTTTCCCTTTCTCCTATACGAAGCTTTGGCCTCTTTAGAAAATTCACTTTCCACTTCAGCGGCCCAGATAATTCAAGGAGGATTTTCGGGAGAACAATTTCATGATCAAAGGGAAGCTCGACACTCAGAAGGGAAAAAGGGTATTTTGAAGTGGCTCTCCCTCTGTGTTCTAACATTATGTTATAGCCTTTCATTACTTAAGAAACCCTCGCTAACATAGGGTCCCTTTAGTTTAGATAATAATTGGTGTAGAAGCCAAATTGGGAAAGGTGAAGGAGAGATGTAATTTTATTAATGAAACGTAATGTTCTTCACAGATTGAACTTTTCGCGCCTCTTTATTTTGTCATTAATAACAAGACAATGCCTTCTCAGGATCGTCGATGTGTGACTCATCTCAGTCTGCAGCAACCTCTCTGAGAGCAGGAAATTGCTTTCTCTCAGCCTGTATGCATTTTGTGGCGAGGTGTATTTCACTCACTTATCCATCTTCTACCTGCTCGCCTACCTTTAAAGCCCTGTACTCATTGTACCAGAAACACAGCGTCTGAGAATATCACGTTTTTTCTTATTGGCTTGAACGGGAGAGCCAGAGTAATCCTCCGATCAAGAACAAAAAAAAAAGCCAACTGTACTGTTCATGCATTTGATGTTGATAAGACAAGAGAAAAGTTAAAGGAATTTCACTTTTTGCTAGTGTGTAAACTAAAATAAAATCCCGTATTTGTATGTAAGGTAAGGATTTCTCTGCAACAGCTTGCTAGTATGTAAAGAAATCTGTCTTGCTTTAAATTTTAAAAATAGAGGCTATATTCTAAGGGCTCATATATACATTAGAATAGCTTACATTGGTTTTTGAAAAGGTCGAAATTCTGACAGTTTTATTTTAGCTGCAAGGCAATAGTGCATAAACGAATTGACAATAAAGTGCTCATAAAGATGATTTCTTTCCTAAACTACATTCAATTTATTTTATGTCCAAGGTAGAGGGGGTAGTGTTTCTTACCCTAAAGTAGCGGTCTTGCCCTAAATTATTCATACGCTTGACAAATAATCTTTTAATTTTAGTCCCAGTGTGATCTTTAGTCCCAGCTTCAATCCTACCTAATGATTAGGACGATTGCAAGGAGTTCTTCCAACCTCTAAAACTTGGAGCTAATTACGAAAGATGAATCATTAAAGTACCAGTTGAACATGCAAAAAGCTAGGTGCCAATTGTAAGACTGGTCAGATTGCTGTAAAAAATAAAAATAAAAAATTCCATTAATTATTGAGACAATAACAACATGAAACAGCGTGTTTGGTTCAAAATGTATTGATGGTCCTTAAGCGAACCTGCGTCTGCAGGAGGAGGGAGCAGGCAGAGAGCAGCTGCCCGTTATCAGACTGCCTTTATTGGATCAAACAGGAGGAAGCCTCTGCTGAATCTGTGAAGCATGAATATCCAATATCCAATCTATATATCCATGGCCACCAGAAGCCAATCTTTTGCCACCCCTGCGGCCACCCCAAGTGATTTGCTGTTTCCATGGAGACATACTTCACCAGCAGACCAAACCTCCAGAACAAGCAGTTCCCCTCCAAAACAGATGGTGGCAGCAGTAATGTTCTCAATCACTAAATAGAAGAAGTGGTTTTGCTTCAGATCATGAAAGACTGGCTTATGGTGGCCATGGCCACCCTTGGCCTACCCCTGGCTCAGCCTCTGCGCTGAGACAAAAACCTGATAAAGCCAAAAACTGTAACTTGTAAATTGCATCAGGCAAACTCTGCTGCATTACCAGTTCAGTGTCCAGTGTCTCTCCTCTTTGCTTCTCCTGCCACACCCTCTTCACATCAGAACCCCTGAGCCTTTTTTTAGTTCTGGCTGGGCTGTGGTCCAGATAATCATCCCAATGGATCATTTTATATTTGTAAAAAAAATATATATGACATTCTTGAATATACAATAATACAGACATTATTAGTATTTAGTTTGTTTTTATTTTCTAATTAATTATTATTTAAATTTTTTATAATTTCACGCTGATTAGTTTAACGTGACAATGTAACACAGTAATGTTAATAGCAGCGCAGTGAACTACTTCAGCCGCCATAGCTTCAGCCATCAGTGGGTCTGTGAAAACACAACTGGCACCGTACCGGGTAGAGCAAAACCGAGTGAAGCGGAGCCACGCCGGCTAAAACGAGCCATTGGAAAAGGGGCAATATTAATTAAAGCTAATATGAGTTTCCAACTAGGATATTTGCTTTTCTTTGTTTGGTGAAATTTTTGCGCCCACATAGGCAGCCAAGGATACTGATTATTTTGTCCCTTTCACTATTTTGCACTTTTGGAGTTTGGGTTATTTCATTCAAAAACCACCTACTAGGGATGGCCGTTTATCATATCAGTAATCATTATTAAGAACTTCTAATCTTTATCAGAATTTATATCTGTTATAAAGATTAATTCCAATTAATGACTTCTGAAAACCAGAAAAACTGAAAGTATTGTCAGGACTTCTATTTTCTCAACTGTTGGTTCTGTGAGAGCATCAATAAATATCAATAAATTAAAAAATATGATCAAATGCAGTTACTCTGTGCAGTTCAGTGATACAAAAAATCACTTTTCTTTAAGTGAAAGGTGCCCTAAAAAAAGTCTAATTAATTGCCACTTTTGTCGTTATCACAAAAATACCATCTATCCATCTCCGAACGCTGTAGCAGTAGTTGCAGTGAATTCATGGTTAACCTTTCTGAAAAAGACCCCAAAACACTGAAAAAGTTGTCTGGAAATATATGCACTTTTCCAATAAAAGAGGTGTAGGAACACTGCACAAGGAAATCTGTGAAATGTCAGGAAAAATAATGAATTCTCTGTTTGAGTTTAATAAATATAATAAAACCAAAATATGGATAACAAAAATAGGCAGTGCATTCTGTGCTCCTTTTCTGATATCAAAAGCCCTCTTTAAAATGTTTATCCACTCTTGACGTTCCTCTGTGACACCGACAGCTCGACAGCATCCTACAGAGTCCCAGAGCACCTGCCACACAAACAGGCCTGACATGATTTTACCTTCCCAGCCTGGCAACAATGCTCTCCTGATGCTCCCATCAACATCAAGCACTCTGCACAAAAACAAAGACTATGTTGCCCTCCCTACTCCTCGTCACTGCTGACCAGGGTCAGCCTCTGCTGACCAGCTCTGTGCACCATCTGTCTGAGCTGGTTGACATTTGTCCCCCCTCTGAGCTGAAAACTCACCTCAGAGGGGGCCCCGACATGTTTGCATTCTGTTTTCTGCAATATGTGTCAAGAGAGCAGATTTCCCTTGGAGTTCATGTGAACGGTAGAACGGTAAAATGTAAGCGTGGAGCAAGTGATGCATATTCAATTTTAATGCTTCACCATTATTGTTTTATTACTGTTTCCAGGTAGTTTATTAGCTCTGTTTCTGACTTCAGTCAGCTGAAAATACTTGAAGAGACACACTAAAATAAAGGCAGGTATTTTTGTGTGCATCATGTATGTTGACGTCTCATTAGCCACCAGAGGGGGGCAGCAGCCTTCTAAGTTAAGCAGAAGCTACAGTAATAGAAAATGGAAAGTCACATTCACAGGTCATTTAATCTCTTTGTTTTGTCATGGGCTGGGCCTCTGGTGCTGCTTTTCTGCCTCACACACACTCACAGAAACAGAAACATCCCTCTTGTTAGGGAAAATTCTCCTTCGCTTGTGAGATATATTTCTCATACTGTTTTCATACAGCTGGTTGGATGGTTGGTTTTATAAGCCTGCAGTGATTCTAAGATTAAATGTGGGCTCTCTGGAGATTTTTGGGCCTATTTATGATTACTGTTTAACAGTGTTGGTTTTTTTATTTATTTTGTCTGAACTTTGTTTGTGTGTGTTTGAGTCTTCTCCTTCCTTATTTACAGTAACTTGGAAGTTTAATATCTGCAGATACATACAGAGCCTAGCAAAACTATTTACACACTTAAACTTTTTCACATTGTTTTTCAACCACAAACCACCATTTATTTTACTTTGAGTTTTTAAACCAACTCAGAGTAGCGCACACATGTTAAGTTGAGTAAAAATATAACATGGTTTACAAACTTTCATAAAAAGAAACATCTGCAAAGTGCAATGGTTAATGGATTGAATTAATACTGCACTTTTCATACAGACCACTCAAAGAGCTTTACACTAGAGCCACATTCACCCAATTGCACTCACAAACTTGAACACAATCGCACACTTATCGGGAGGCAACTTGGGGTTAAGTGCCTACTTAAGGCACATGAACATGTGGGTAGGAGGAAGCTGGAATCGACCCCACAACTTTCTGATTGCAAGATGACTACTCTTTTCACTGAACCGCAGTCACCCATTTTTGTATTCAGCCCCCTTTGTTCAAATATTCCTAAAAAAAAACGCAGCATGATCATAGGTCAGCTAGTTATTAAATAGACACCAATTGAAGAAGAAGCTGGTGTTGTAGCCAGTAGCGTAATACCCTCCAATCATGTAATCATTTTGTACATTTTAAAGGTAATACAGCCAATAACGAGCCAGTTTGCTCATCAGAAATGGCCATAATGGATGACATAATCATCATAGTCATTCATCAGTGATACATTATTGGCCTCAATCTCTCTCAATAAGCAAGAGTTTAAAGGCCAATTTAAGATTTATTTAATGTATATAGTCTTTATTTGGAATATTGATTAATTATTTAAATACATACATTTTGAATTTCTTTTAGCAAATGGTTATTGCATTATTGGAAGAAAAACTTGATGTTCTTGGCAAGTTATCAATCAATTAGCTTTCTTCATCTTCTTTTTCCTGTTCTTTCAACTGCTCTCCCTCTTTAACCGTTACTCCGTCCATCTTCTTGTCCTGCTTTGCAGTGTCCAATAATCTTCTCTGGGGTCCAGCAGGATAAGAATGCTAATCATACAGTCAGAGCTACAATGTAATGATAGATAGCAAAGCTTATTTATGCATTAGAATGGTCCAGTTAAAGTTCAGACCTAAATTTCAATCAGGAAAGATATAAGTTTGTAGATGTGCAAAGCTGGTATAGATGTATTTAAAAAGACTTGCAGCTGAAATTGGAGCAAAAGGAGGTTCTAAAAATCGACCCATGCCGGATGAATACCAATGACAACCACACACGTAAATCACCAATAAAATACATTGAATAGTGTGGTTGTAACTGGACAACATGTGAAAATAATTTAAGGGGGTGAATACTTTTGTAAGTCATTGTATCTAGGATTCCAGTTTTATAGCACTTAGTTGCCTGGATGTGAGATACCTTATGTTGCACAGTAAGATTTTATTTTACTGTCTTTGTGGGATTTGGCGAGAATAGTTCTCAATGTTTGGAGGTTGTAGCACCCCGATGAGCAAAAGATAAAAGCAAAAAAGTGTCAAAAACTGGTTTTCCTAAAAGGTTATAACTAGGTTAAAAATATCCAGCTGGCTTTATGAATTTGTATCTGGAAGAATGCAGGTAAAAAAGGGGCAGGTTCACAACTTAACTCCTTATTAATCACCTGCCACCCCACGTCACATTTTCTCCCTTTCCGGCTGGAGTGGTTTCAACTCGTAAAATTCGAAATGACAGGTGAAAACCATTGGCGGAGTTATGTGTTTTTGTAGAACTGAGGTAAAGAAAAGTATCCTGCTGGAGAAAAAGAAAACAGTTGTGTGTCATGTTCTTTTGAGACAGGAGGAAGGTGAGGAAGCTTCAGACAAGAGGGTGCACCCAGTGAATCCGGATGGTATTGGTGAAGGAGTTGTTTTTGTTTTTGTAGGCTGAGCAAACCCTGACACTTCTCGATCTCTCGCCTCGCCCTCCTCTAATCTTCCCCGCACTCATCTTTTGTTATGTAACCGTCACAAGATTGGAGGCGCTTGAGGTTGCTTGGGTGCCGCATTTAATGTAACCTGTGGGAGGTCAAAGGCAAGAGAGGGAAAGAGCAAAATGAAGAGGCTGCTCCTGCAAGTCTTGACAGAGATCGAGGGCTTTTCTGCCTACCTTGCTATCAAAGAACTAAATTCCTCTGACTTTAATTCCTAAAAGTATTTTTTTTTAAAACACAAAATGATACAAACAGCCAGATGAAGGGAATAAGAACTGCTTTAGCTCAATTACTGACAATTCTGTCTTCTAAGTTGCACTGATAAACCTGGCTTTAAGCAGGCCCAAGGCAATCATCTGTGTATCTGTGTTCTTATCAGCTCAAACCACTTGACAAATACTATTGATGTTGCAGCTGGGTAACTGCAGCTACTGAGAACATGGTACACACCAAGTGGTGATCCACATAGGGACATTTCTCTCCCCTGGGACAACCTGTACCAGCTCATCCTACACAAGCGTATTGATCTGTGATGTTTTACTTTATTGACATAAACACTGTTTTAAAACCCCCTTCCTGACATCTAGGGGAACAATTTAGTGGGATTATTCTGTTGTTCTTCTAATGGCAGAAAATGGAAAAACTGAAATATTTTGTGTTTCAGGATGTTAGTAGTAAAGCTGAGGTGTTACAGAGTTTGTTTATTGCAGTGTACTTTAATTAATTTCATGTTTTACTTTCTCTAATCCTAATCCAGCATTAAATGTATAAACACATGCATAGATATGCTGCAAAATGGAGGAAAAATCTGTTAAGTGTTCTTTTGAATCAAAATGTCATGTTTTTAAGAACATATGAAAAGTAATTACGCACAAACCTTTTGGTTAAATTATTTGGACTTGATTCAAGCCTTGCCACATATTCTCAGTTGCATTCAGAGCTGGACTTTGACTAGGCAAGCAAGTGTAACGTATAAAGGCTAGGCAATCTGACTGTGGCTTCAAAAGCAGTATCAGAAGAATGTCCTTTAAAGGAGCCTGAGAGGTAAATAAAAACAAGAAGCAGTGATTTCAGTTTTGGTGTATGTATTAAAGTGACTGTGCAGATAACCAAAAACAACAATAAATACAAATTGCTTGAGTCACAAAACTCATTTCAAAGTCCATTAGCATAAGTCCATAGTTCTAGCTCGCCATCTGTAAATCCAGGTGAAGAATCTGGTCCAACAAAAAAAACCCGACCTGAAGGTCAGAAAAATACATTAAAAATAATTCAAAATAATCAGTTATCTTATACGCTGTTTACATAAAGTAAATAAATGTTCAATACATGAATAGATGTATGCAAATTACATGCAGTCATTGCAATCATTCCACAGAGTCCCATATCTGTTATGTGACAAAATCATGATTTAAATAGTCACTCACAGTATGTAGATCAGAAACATGTTTAAAATCAATCAAGTTAAGGTGCACTTTCAATAATATAATGGATTGATAACTAAAGTTATTCAATATCAAGTTTTCCAAAAATATTCAAGCAGAGTAGAAAAATAAAGATATTGCGCAGTAGCAAGTTTTAAATAAAAGTGTAGCTACATTCTTTTTCATCTGTTTCACCATCATACATTGCTTGCTTAAAGTCAATAAAAAAATGCCATTATATGCATAAAATATAACTAAGGCACCAAACAACAATTGTGATGCGCATATTAAACCTTTGTCTACAATTTGGCTTTCATTATATAGCACTATATAGCATTATATAGCCTTATATACCAACCAAAGCTTGTTTTACATTTTCCAAGGACTGAGCGGGACCTCATTTCATGAGCAGCCCGGTGGCTATTTAACAACACCATTCCAATGAAGTTCGGAATTTACATCCCCGCCATTTCTGGTAAAACAACGGTTCAGTAAATAATGATGCGCTCCGTTTAAGCATGAAACAATGCTGCTACAACATGCTAAAGGACTCACCATGCCATCGGTTTTGTAAGTGCAGATTTTAAAAACGATCTCAGTTGGTTTAGAGACGCTGAACAGAGCACGCCACAGCCACAGTGGAGACGGACACGGAAGTCATCTATGACCCGTGACTATAAGGAAGCTGAAAGGAAGAGGTTGGGCAACACAGGAAGTCGGCCTACAAAAGTTTAAGTCACCTGTCTGACTAAATGTGGGTTACACAAGTTTCAAGTCATTTGTAGACTTTAACAGATTTTCTTCATGGATTGCCCTGTCTTTAGTTCCATCTATATTTCCAGTTTACCTGTCCCTGCTGAAGAAAAGCAACCCCACAGTTACCACTGCCATGTTCGAATATGGAGATGTGTTCAGGGTGTTGCGCAACTTTTCCACCACCTACAGTGTTTGCTAGTTGACCACAAAGTTCATTTTGGGAGCGACTACTTCCAAATGTTTACTGTATTCCCTAAATGGTTTGCAGCAAACTGGAAATGAAACATCTTATGGCTTTCTTTTAGCAATTACTTTCCGTATGCCACTGTTCAGGCCAGATTTGTGCAGTGCTCAATTAATAGTTATTCTGCTAACAGATTCTTCAAATTGAGCTGTTTATCTGCAGTTCCTCCTGAGAAACCACTCTAAATATTGTTTATCATTTCCCTTCCACTTTACAATTATGCATTACTGAGTTGGTCCATCACGTAAAATCCCAATAAAACAAATTGAAGTAATGTGACTAAATGTGAAAAGTCTGAGATATGAAGGCTTTTGTAAAGCCTTATACGAAGTTTCACAGTGGGACTTTTATCGTATTGACTTATTATTGCAAGCAACATTCTCAACTTCTATACTGAAAAACTCCTGATAGTAAGACATACAAAGAGTGACGGGGACATGGAGATGAAGTAAACGAAAGATTGGAGTCTGGAAATGATCGGTTATCTTGACTGATATCGTCATTGCACTATATAGCCATTGCATAGACAGTGGCTCATTTGAGTTCTACGATACTTTTCTAACCTCCTGCAGCACCTGGCTGTGCTCCACTGATAGCAACAGCTAGTATGTCAAAAGAAAGTGTAGATTTAGTTTCAGGTGTTATATTCATTTCTGTTCTCTGTAACGGTGCTGCAGCTAACTTTTTTTTGTTGGTATCTTTGCTTGTGAATGGAATTTGCTGTATCGTTAAACCTCCACTTGGATGAATTTGAAGGACTTCAGCTCCTTTTCTCGCACCAAGTGGATTTGACGCATTGTTTAAATAACATTTACCCTCCGAGCAAAACTCAGTTGGAAATGTGACTTTTGGCTTGTGTCTAAATAACATGTAATTGTGGTTAAAAAGTTGTTGGACTTTAGTAACCAAGAGTGATATTCAATATCATTATTTGATCAAAGTTGAATAGGTCTTATAACCCAAAATGTCAAATTTTCTGTGTGTTTTTGGCTGACCTGAAGTAGCCATAAAAATTCCATGGACATAAAGTGCTTAGATTGTAAAATGTACTTGATTTTTTTTAACCAGTTTTAATGCAATACTATTATTTGTGAAGGGGAGTTCCTGCCTCAAGTGGAGGAGTTCAAGTATCTCGGGGTCTTGTTCACGAGTGAGGGAAGAATGGAGCGGGAGATCGACAGACGGATCGGTGCAGCTGCCGCAGTAATGGGGGCGCTGTGCCGGTCCGTTGTGGTGAAGAGAGAGCTGAGCCGAAAAGTGAAGCTCTCGATTTACTGGTCGGTCTACGTTCCTACCCTCACCTATGGCCATGAACTTTGGGTCATGACTGAAAGAACGAGATCCCGGATACAAGAGGCTGAAATGAGCTTCCTCCGTAGGGTGGCCGAGCACTCCCTTAGAGATAGGGTGAGGAGCTCGGCCATTCGGGAGGGGCTCGGAGTAGAGCTGCTGCTCCTCCACATCGAGAGGAGCCAGTTGAGGTGGCTCGGGCATCTATACCGGATGCCTCCTGGACGCCTTCCTCGGGAGATGTTCCAGGCACGTCCCACCGGTAGGAGGCCCAGGGGACGGCCCAGGACACGCTGGGGGGACTATGTCTCTCGGCTGGCCTGGGAACGCCTTGGGCACCCCCTGGAGGAGCTGGAGGAGGTGTCTGGGAAGAGGGACGTCTGGGTGTCTCTGCTGAGTCTGCTGCCCCCGCGACCCGGTCCCGGATAAAGCGGAAGACTACGAGTACTATTATTTGTTCTAGATGTGAATGAAGGTTTGACCACATAAATAACAATAACTGGAGCAAATGTTCCAGTACAAATGACCACACCAAAAATATAAAAATGCTGTAGTTAGAATCACTTATAGAGCAATTTAGACAGTAAAAAACTAAGATTATTATTAATACTCTTGATTGTACATGCACATAAAGGCCCGATCATGCTCTTGGCTTGTGCTGTGTTTCTAATTTCTCCAATTATGTAACCTAATAAATGGTTCGGTAAACACACTTCTAAAATCGTCAAATTGATGTTAAATGAAAATGTTATTAGGCTTACAATTTTTTTTATCAGGCTGCTAAATGGTTGTGCTTTTCACAGTCACTTTGACAATTAGCAGGATATCATCAAACTGATACAGATACATACAGTGCCTTGCAAAAGTATTCGGCCCCCTTGAACTTTTCAACCTCTTGCCATATTTCAGACTTCAAACATAAAGATATAAAATTCAAATTTTTTGTGAAGAATCAACAACAAGTGGGACACAATCGTGAAGTGGAATGAAATTTATTGGATGTTTCAAAGTTTTTTAACAAATAAAAAACTGAAAAGTGGGGCGTGCAATATTATTCGGCCCCTTTACTTTCAGTGCAGCAAACTCACTCCAGAAGTCCCGGATCCCAGAATTATGTCAGTAATGTCGATATGAGCCAGATTGGTCCCATCATCGTTTAACTGGTTCTTTGTAAAATATGATTTATGTGTTGACACAACCCTGGAATTTCTCTTGAGTTTAGGAGCCTTTGTTTGTCTGAATGATCCAGAATTTCAAGTTAAGTAGCTTAACAAAAAAAAAAACATTCTGCTAAAAATTATTGAAAAAGCAGCCAAACTACAGAAGGGAAATTTAAAAGACTTTCAGAAAGGTGTTCGAATTAGAATTCTTTGAAGGATTATACAGAAGTTTAGCTGCTTGGAAAGAAGAGATGAAAAATACGCTGCCTGGCCAAAAAAAAAAAAGAGGCCACCCAAAAAAAAAAAAATAAATAGGTCACACACACTTTGGCATTGTTTCGATAAGGTTCTGCAATGTCACAAGATTTATTTCCACCCAGTGTTGCATTAATTTTTTGCCAAGATCTTGCATTGATGATGGTAGAGTCTGACCGCTGCGCAAAGCCTTCTCCAGCAAATCCCAAAGATTCTCAGTGGGGTTAAGATCTGGACTCTGTGGTGGCCAATCCAGGTGTGAGAATGATGTCTCATGCTCCCTGAACCACTCTTTCAAAATTCAAGCCCGATGAATCCTGGCATTGTCCTCTTGGAATATGCCCGTGCTATCAGGGAAAAAAAAATCCATTGATGTAATAACCTGGTCATTCAGTATATTCAGGTAGTCAGCTGACCTAATTCTTTGAACACATACTGTTACTGAAGCCAGACCTGAACAAGTGCAGCAACCCCAGATCATAGCAATGCCCCCACAGGCTTGTACAGTTGGCACTAGGCCTGATGGGTACATCACTTCACCTGCCTCTCTTCTTACCCTGATGCATCCATCACTCTGGAAGAAGGTAAATCTGGACTTATCAGACCATATGACCTTCTTCCATTGCTCCAGAGTCCAATCTTTATGCTCCCTAGCAAATTGAAGCCTTTTTTTTCGGTTGGCCTCACTGATTAGTGGTTTTCTTAAGGCTACACAGATGTTCAGTCTCAATCTCTTGAGTTCCCTTCACATTATGTGTGTGGAAATGCTCTTACTTTCACTATTAAACATTGCCCGGAGTTCTACTGTTGTTTTTCTTCAATTTGATTTCACCAAATTTTTAAGTGATCACCGATCACGATCATTAAGGATTTTTTTCCGATCACATTTCTTCCTTGAAGAAGATGGGTCCCCACTATCCTTCCAATTTTTAATAATGCATTGGACAGTTCTTAACCCAATTTTGGTAGTTTCTGCAATCTCCTTAGATGTTTTCTCTGCTTGATGCAACCACGGGTTGTGTCTTTCGGCATGGTTGCTTAAGAAATGAGAAGCAACTCATTGCACCAGTTGGGGTTAAATAACTTGTTGCCAGCTGAAACATAATTGCCCATGCAGTAATTATCCAATTGGAGGCTCGTACATATTTGCTTAGTGAAATCCAGGTGGCGACTTGACTTTTCCAAAACACTGTAGAGATCTGGAATGTTTTATCAGATTTGATTAAAGTGCAAATTATTGATCTAAGAAAAATTACAATCTTTTGTAAGTGTAAAGCAATTTCTTTATTAATATTAAATATATAGTAAGTATTGTGTAACTGTATGCCAACAACATAAATCTAAATTGGTGAGCTATGTTTATGTATTTCGCTCCTCACTCTTTTCAAAGTACATTTTTCTTTGACTTGTGAAAAAAAAAAAAACTGTGTAATATGTATGTAATATTTTTTTTTACTATGCATTTACTTTACTGGATGATGAGGCTAATACATGGTGATCACTGTCAATGTTTGTGGTGTAAACATGATATGTCCTGTAGAGCCGACACTGTATTTGTTTCCAGGTAACCTGCCTAATTCAGCTGTTTTTTCCTAAATATCAAGT
Organism: Crenichthys baileyi; assembly: GCA_036173005.1. Taxonomy (NCBI): domain Eukaryota; kingdom Metazoa; phylum Chordata; class Actinopteri; order Cyprinodontiformes; family Goodeidae; genus Crenichthys; species Crenichthys baileyi. Next base: position 47,617 of record JAHHUM010001325.1, on the reverse strand, counting down.
CACATTAAATATTGTCTGACGCTGGACAGACCGCTTGCCTCATTTCGTAGAAGAGCTTCATTTTGTTTGTTGGGGGGGGAACTGTTGGTGTGTTTGCCGTTTCTATGGTGACCTTCCATCATAAGACAATAATCAAAACCCTCCGACGCCATCAGGGTGCAGGAACAGTGCATGTCCTCAGCATTTCAGTTTTATGGAGGGCTTTGAGGAGTTACACAAACTGGCGTTCCCCCTCAGAATGGTTCTTTCCTGCATCATCTGAGGGCTTCTGAGGCAGGCAGAGATGGGGCTTGCTAGCAAAAGGATGACACACGGAATGACAAAACTCCCAGTGTCTGTCTGTCAGGCTCGGTCTTTATCCGACTGACATTTGCTGGCTCAGGCTCATCCAGGCTCTGGAGAAGGCCAGGGATAAGAGTCAGGCACAGATGGCTTTTTTTTCCCCTGAATCGGTTGAGCACAAATCCTCATTTCCAAATCCTCATCCTGTTTTTACCAACTCAGAAGTATAACTGAGACCTGCTATGATTTAAACAGGAGTTATCTGCTGCTGTATTCATGCTCCAATCCAGGCTCCTTTTGTGGGGTTTGCAGTTACCATAACTGCAGAAGCACAAGTTGGCAAAGGGACAAAATGCCTCCTTTACCCTTATACATCTTAATAAAACTTATTGGAACAGATTGCCTAATTAATAAAACAACTGCATCGTAAGGAACCAGTTGCGATGGTTCGGGCATCTGATCGGGAAGCTTCCTGAGCACCTCTCCTTGGAGGTTTTCCGTTCATATGCTACTGAGAGAAGAGCCCGGAGCCCTGGGCAGACGAAGAACTCGCTGGAGGGACTACTCATCCCTCCTGGCCTGGGAATGCCTTTAGATTTCTAAAAATAAACGGCTTCATTAAGACCAAGGGACACAACATATAAGTCAGAGATAAGATAATGAAAAAACTTAAAGCAGGGTTTTGTTATAGCACAATATCCAAAGTTTTGAACGTCTCACAGAGTGCTGTTCAGGCCACAAGCTGAAAATGGAAGGATTATGGCCCATCTGCAAATCTACTAAGAACTCAGCGTCCACCTAAACAGGTGAGACAATAATGCAACTACCTGGCCCACCTGCAAAAGGCTCTGTTTGGCAGAAAACTAAACCTGCGTATCACCCCAAAAAAGTCCATCTTCATTGGTAGCAGCATCATACTGTGGGCATGCTTGTCTTTAGCACAGACAAAGAAGGTAGCCGGATTTGGAAGGATGGAGCGGGAGCTGGAAAAGGTTCACCTTCCAGCAGGAGAACAACCTTATAGATACAGCCACAGCCCAGTGTTATATTTATATATTAGAACGACCCAGTCAAAGTCTAGAAACATTTCCAATTTAGAATATGTGGCAAAGACTTCAAAAGAGATGTTCACAGATACTTTCCCTCCAATCTGGCTGAGGTTCAGCTATTCCGCGGCACAGAACAGGCAAAAATGTCTGTCTCTAGATGTGCGAAGCTTGTCGGGACTCGCCGCTAAGTCATGTAGCTGTCATTGCAGCAAGAGGTGGTTCCACAATATATTAACTAAGGAAAGCTTAATACAAATAGACTTTCTTAATATTTATTTAAAACAAAGTAACTCCCTGTTTGCACTGACCTAAGCTATTAATGATTAAGTCTTGGTAGGGCTGTTGTAACTGAGGAGATGTTCCCTGTATTTTGAGTGAGTCAAAAGAACAATGCAAGACTGCCTTGTGCCATTTAAAACTGATGAGCCAGAGCCAGCATGAAGGAGGAGAGGGGAGGTGTAGGTGTTAAACTGATTGGCGAGAGAAAAAAGCATCTGCTTTGCAATTGCTTAACAGTTGCTTCAGAAGCAAGCCTGCCTTTGTTTCCAAACAAAAATACCCACTTCTCTGTGCCGAGGAGTGTCGCCTTTGGAAGAAATGTGTGAGAGGGAAAGAAATTGTTGCATAAGAAACATTTAAAGACTTCTTTTTTTACCCTGTTTTACTGCTTTCCAAGACCTTGATCTATTTGTTTTCCATTGCCGCCTCAACTCCTTTTTTCCTGTTCTCCAGGCAGTTCAGAGTTATTATGTGGGCAGAGAACAAAAGAAAGAGAGGATACAGTGTTCGAGTCAGCAGCTGATCCAGTGACAGCGAGGCGAGATGGTCCCAGGTGTACCCGCTTCTCAAGTAGCACTTCAAGTTAGGGGGGTTTGTGATTGAGGAGGCCAAGGAGCAAAGGAGAAACGCTTGGGCGTCATGGGAGCTTGCGTTCTGTGTGACAAGTTGCTCCATGCGTACAAAACTCCCTGGCTTCAAGAAAAGCAAGGTGACAGGACACCTGAACCATCTGACCTTCTCAATAGTGAGACCAGACTCACATTTCTGTTGCTGAACAAGAGAGGCATAACTCAGCACCTACCACAGTTTAGTCAAACTCATTAATTTCCTCTGTAAGTAAAGTTTTACTAACTGCAAATAAGTACACAACAACATCTAAAGAATGCAGGGTTCAGGTTTTCCTGAAAAACAGCAAAGGGAAAGAATCATGATTAAGCAATGGTCGCCCTGGATAAACGTCTGCAAGCTGTGAGATGAATCTGCAAATTAAATCAGGATGCCTAGCCTTTCCCCCTTTTTTGTTTAAGAATTGCTTTGGACATGTTCACACTGGCTTCTCTAGCTCCAGAAACACACACAGTTTAATTTTGCTGTTTTGGTTCTCATTGAGGGTAAAGATGGATTTTTGTGATATGTGTGGAGGATAGTAGACAGCTTGTTGAGGATCATGGTTGCCTGTTAGGTGTGTTTCAGTATGTTCAAGACAATAAGATTTAAATTCAGGCATTTCAACCGGTGCAATAGAAGTAATATTTGTTAAAACAATGATTAAAATCAATTATACTCAACATAATGGATGAAGGAATACATGAATTACTTTATTGTCAATGTACAGTAAAATAGTACAATGAAATTAGGTGTCCCTCTCCAATAAGGTGAAATCAGTAAAAGTAAAAAAAAAACAAAAAAAAATTACATCACACACACACTACTAAATATAAAAATTGATATAAAATGAGTGCCAGTCATCCAGCAGCTGATCAGTAACCAAATAAATCTAATCAGAAGGCAGTAAGTAAAAACTAATTGGAAATGTCGAATTATTCCGTTACACAAACATATTTACTAAATCCAAGCGGCTGTATGCCAGTGCTGCCTGATGCCGATCAGTCAGTAGAAACAACCCCGAAAACACACAGAACCATACACGCATAGATACAGCATAGGAGAGCTACTAATCGCTAAACACTGTTGATTACTTACTAGCTTTCTATTTACAAGATGTATAATTACCATCAATGTATCAATATATATATACCGTATATGTTTGTGTGTGTCGGGAGGGGTTATACAATGGCAAAGGATTTCCCAAATGAGAACTGATACCATATGGTTGTCCTGATCCTGTAATGGTATGGCTAATTTGACTAGAACAAAAGAAGGAGTCACAACATGGTGGATCTGGAGGGACCTCATGTTTCACAGTGCTGAACTTGGCAATGGTGGAAAATGTTTTATAACCTAATATACATTTTCTGTCTTGGTAATGCTTCTTAAACACAGATATATTACACGGTGCATCTGTTGGGAAAAACCCTGCTAAATAAATTAGGAGAGCCTAGTATTATTTCTTGTTTATGAAACTTAGTTGTTTTTTTAAACCTGGCTGGAATGTGGGCCGCATACAAATGCTCTTTTAGTTTCTTTTTATGATAGAAATGAGGCTTAATTGCATTCTGCTCCTGCAATATTCCACACACAGCTCAAAGTCATTCTTCCATCATTCTTTAAAGTCTAGCTGGCTAATTAATGAAGCTGTCAATCACACAATAAATGCAGCACAAAGAGGATGAACAAGATTCCTTAATTGGAAAACTTTCCTTCTTTTACCTTGGAGAACAGTGCTTGAACGTCTTTTATCTGTGTCTTCTAGAACTACTCATAGATTTCCAAGAACACTGTGGTGAGGAAATGGTTTCCATTAATGTTTTACTCCAGAGAAGCAGGTTCTTCATGGTGAATTATGGTGGAAGGTTAGAGATTAAATATGTTTGAACCATTAGATTGGATTTAATTGGAGGGTTCCTTTAAGCTAATAAATACTTTTTACCATAATAAACCTACACAAATTTTCTCAAACTTTTTTCAATCACTATAAGTTGCTTACATATAAAAATAGTTTGATTTAATTGCAAATGCTGAAATATTCTAACACAGTCACTGTGATTGTTTGTTTCAAATACATCAGCATTTGGAATTGATTAAACCAGAAGTCTTACTTACAAACTTATTTGCGATTTACATTTAACTCCCAGTTTCATGTCCTAGGTGGTAATTTGAAATAGGAAAAATGTTTAAGATCTCAAAGTTATCTTTGTTTAATGAACAAAGTATTTGTTTTTGCCACAAATAGATTTAGATTGTTGTGTTCAAAAGAAGACGCAAATATTAATGTCGTTTAGTTATTTTGAAGATTTGGTTTTACTTCATCCATTGCATTTTTGCTTTTCCCACTTCCTAATCAGAGCAAGTCACTTTAGTTCTAGGCTGAGACCGAGGCCTTGTGCACATGACAACAATCCATTGAAAACGGGATTGCTTTTCAGTTTCTGTCAACATATCTAGATGGCAACGTTTTAATGATCTCTGCTCAACACGCTAGTAGAAACATTAAAAAACGTAATATCTCTGCTAGGCGTTTTATTTTTTGGAACTCCACAACATGCGTTTGTGTACAAACTCTCCCTGCACCACCACTAAATAAACTTTCAGAATAGCAAGGACTGAAATGTTTTGCACGCGCGCATTAATTTCTACTGATTGCAGTCATACTGCACGTGTCAGGGCTTCATCTTACAGGAAGATTCTGTTTTTCCTGCCTATGCCAATGGAGACTGGGATATTTTTAAATCCTTCAACTCTGGAACCTGTATTCAAATATGTCAGAGAAAAAACCCGCCGTTGTGGTGTAGACGAACAGTAGAAATGCAATAAAGCTGTTCTGTTTTCACCAAAAACGTTATTTAAACAGGGCCTGAACTTCTGGTTACTCAGCTGCTACATGCAGTAACAGCTTTTCCAAACTGAGCTGACGAAAGATCCAAAGATCCAATTCAGGAGGTCATGATGCAATGAACTCTAAAAAGGTTCCCAGGGACTTTGGAAGAGAAAGAGACCCACGGTATCACAGAGCTTTCACTGCACTTAACAGTAGGCATGAGGTGATCCTATCGCTTGTTTCACAACAGAACCACCTGGAGTGTTTGTTGCCAAGAAAGTTTTATCTGGGCAGAGAACACACTTCCAGTTTAAGTTTCAGTCGGACTGCACATATTTACATTTTTGATAGTAGGTCTCTAAGGCTTTATTCTGGTGTCACTCTCAAGTAATATTAGTTTGCATGCAGATAGAATCTAATGGTTGGTTTGGATAATTGTTGTCCCCAGGACGCCACTCTGCTTCGTTTCTCTAACATAGAGCCTTTTTTAATGCCCTGGCCATACTGCTGACTATACGTGGTGTCAAGATAGATTCCTCATTCAGCGTAGTGGTTGGTGGCTAAAAGAAATGAGCCCCGATCTCACTATTTAAACCCCAGAGAAACGGAAGAACCTGGATTACCCAGAATTTCCTAAAAACTCTTACCAGCTTAAAGAAGCCGTGTAGAAATGCTTCAGTTGCATTCATTTCAAAGGGATTATTTAAAAACATGTTTAATGGGTACCAATAACTGGAGCATTAGGGAGTTTGTTAAAATAAATTATTAACTGAAATGGGATTTTTTTTTTAATCCCATTGGATAAATGTACTCAAATTAAAAGGGATGTTTTCTTTTTTTCTGTGTGACATTATGCTACTGCAATAATAATTAAAAAAATATATTCAAATACCTTTTACACATCTTTACCGGGGGTTGCCAATAAAGGTGGTTCGTAATGTGCAATCTTTCTCCTCTGTTTTTTGCTCCAAAGTTAATTTCTACTGATCTGTTATTGTGCACAGGACCAATTGTGTTGTCACTCCCATTCTTTTCCTTTATTTATTTATTTTTTACTCATGCACACCCTTCACTCCCTCTGCGGAGTGACATTTATTAATTAAATATGGTGTTCAGCCACAGGATGTGCTTCCCTTTCCACTATCTCCAGACACTAATAATTACATTGGCATTTAGCTGCATGATAAGCCAACCCTATGGCCTTTATGAAATGTTCCCAAGGCCCTGATACTGAGGAAAATATAGACAGATGATGGGCTGTAAATCGATCCATCTGTCTGTTTTCTTGCTTTTTGTCTTTTGAGAAGAGGCAGTGTCCATTAGTTTGATAAAAGTCTTACCACTACACCTTATTTAAGCATCACAAAAAGTGGGCTTTGTGCGAACTTTTCCTGGGTTATTTTTGTTCCTATTTGGGCTGATGATGACAATTTACTATTATTAAATAAATGCCATTACCCATCGGTGCCACTGTGATTTATGGTTCTTCATCAAGTTAGTCTTCAGTTGGCGAAAATGGGGGCAAAACCCATACAGGCCACATCATTTTAAATTCTGAATTACTTAAATGCAAACCAATGTTATAGGCCAGACGAACTGCAATGCCAGAGATCTGGGTTAAGGTCCCACTCAGGACATTTTATTTTGTTGTAGATCCTGGAAAATTTCTGATGTTAAAGTTTCTGGGACGTTTTTGGGACAATTGGAGTACACCTTGACACTGAAACCTTGATGTATTTATTGTTGAAACAATTGCTCCTTGTTTGTGCCTGAGTTAGTTTGGTTTGAACAAACATCTTTCATTACCTACAGTGTTTGTTGGCAATTTTTTAAATGTTATTTTCATCAGGCATGGACTGGTTACAGGCATCAAGGCATTATAAGTTTTTAAAACGCTAAAGTTTCAGTTGCAAACAGTCTGGAGTGCTAATATACTGTAAGTTAGCTTTTAATGAACTGCCACAGGCAGATTTTCTTTAAACATTGGCAGTCACAAGTACTTTATTATGATTACAACTATGCTATTAAAATGTTTTTGGTCATGGACTTGGTCTTGCTTCTCTCAAATTCTTGGTCTTCTCTTTGTCTTGGTATGATGTGGTCTTGGTCTTCAATTAGTCTCAAGTTAGGATGTCTTAACTACAACAGTATCCTATGGTTGAAAGGGCTATTAGTGAGTTGCCAGGAAAGTGGTGGAGTTTTTGGAATTTTCTCCGGCTGTATCTAGCATACGGTAATGCAGCAGTGCCCCTCCCCCACTTGTAGCTAAACACTGCTGGTCAACTGGGTCAAAGCAGACTCCTACACTTTTCCCTTAGAAATGAAATTTGGGCTGATTGGACTAAATTTAGGTAATAGCCATAGTGTGGAAAGTGTCATGCATCACTCTTAAGGTAAGGCTGAGTCAAAACTACAGCTGGCGAACTACTAGCATTAGGTCTGTTAAGCTGCCGGCTACAACTTGTCTACCCAAGCAGATAACCGGGCTAATGAACCACCTTACAGCTTGTTTTACTTGTGTTATGCTGATTTGTGATTTATTAAATGCTTTAGTAAAATACGCCGCACACCAGTAGAATCATTTAACCTTTCATGCAAAAAAAAACAAAAAACACACAGAACAACTGAACTCAGTTGACTGAAAGTCAGAAAAATTCAGATCCTTGTAGGGGTTAGATGATTTTGTATCTGTTACCAGATGTAAAGACATATATTAGAATGTGACATGTTGCACATCCAGCCAAGGTTCTGCATACACATTAATACACCATTGTTCTGTTCTTCATTATTTTAGTCCAAATTTAATATCTCAAAGTTCGGCTTGATGCGATCTGTCCTGGTCAGCGTGACATTCTGGCTGAGAAACTCGGCACATTTCAACATTAGAAAAAGCATTCTTTTCCAAAAATGCTTTACCAAAATACAGAACATTATGGCAATCATCTCACTTCTGTTAAAACCATAACTATTATTCAAAATAGGGATATTTCCTACTGCCCTGGTGGGTAATTTTAGTTCTACAGTTATTCTTTTGGACAGAACAGTAAAACGTTACCTGCTCAATAAGCAAATAAAAACTACAAAGTTTAACAAGAGTTTGTTTTATACTTTTGTTTAAACTTAGCTAGCAGAATCGAAATGACAATAAATGCTATAACTGTAGTAATCAATACATTATTTTTAGCAGCAGTAGGAATACTTGTTACATTTCTTTTTTAACACATTTTCTGTGTGAATACCTTGATTGTATGAAACTGTTGTGTCTCTAATTACTAAAGTCACAATATTGTAAGAATTTCATTCTGATCCATACCATTTATTTTTAGTTTTCTCAGATAGTTAGCCAACCAAAGCTTCTCTTTAAAGAGAGAAAAATGTAGTAGGTTGTGTGGTTGTCACTTTTTTGAAAAATGTTATCTATTTCTATCACCACAAAGTGAAATAAATACAAACAATAATTCCCCGACAAACAGCTAATCTAAGGCACGTAAATTCTGTCTAATTGGTATCTTATTTGTCTACTTTGTTTTGAAAAAACAGTTTGCAATTGTTAAATAGAATCATTTTGAAGACAACATATTGGTAAATATGAGTATTTTTGTTGGCTGTAGAAAGCCAAATGGTGGCTTTCTACAGCAGTCCAGAAAGATGCATTTTATGTGTATTACATCTCTGGGTATACAAATTAAGTAGACTAAAAACAGTTCATAGTTAGCTTTTTTTGACTTTGTTGTGTTTTAATTTTTATAACAAATGTAGCATACTGAAGTCTTATTTTACATGATCGCACTTCAGCCGACTTATCTTGTATGCCCTGAGCACACCAACAGGAGCTTTAATATGCAAAGAAAGTTGCAGAAATAAACTGTCAACCTCACTTATTCTCCACCAGATTAAGTGAAAATGCCCAAAATGCTTTCAGAGTATTAAGTTTGATTAGCCTTTACATAATTACTTTGCCTTAGGTGGCCTAATCAGCACGTTGCAAGATGATAATGTGGCTTATCACCATTAGCTCATTCAAAGGACACTTCAGTAATAATTACTGTACATAAGGATTTTGCTCATAAAAATCTAGACTTTTTTAGTAAGTTTTGAAGACTTGTCTGGCCTCATTTTATTTGGCTCAAAAATGGTGTTCTGAAAAGTTAAAGAAGGGTATGTTGTAAGCTCTGTGATGCTGTTGGCCTGTTTCTCTTCCAGTTGTAATTCTGCAGTTTACCCACATGTAATGAAACTAATGATCTGTGTGTCTTAAAGAAAGGATTGTAAGAAACTGGTCTGAAAGGGTTTGATCACTTATTCTACATTTATTCATAAAGGGACATTCCAGACCTTCAGAGTTCTGAGAAAGAAATATAATCTGAAAAACGAAGACTTCTATAGATATTTCCAATTTAGAAACTACTATAAATCAGAATTTAAATGAGGCTTACGACAACAGTGATTTTGGATTCTTGAAAATATTTCAGTCAATGTTTGCCCTCCAATGAGGGCAAACTATGCTCAAAAATAATAACAAAGCTTTATAATGGCATTCACCAAACTAAACAAGAAAACACTAAGAAGAAGTGGGAAAAAGAGGTAAATGTAAAGATACCCCTGGAAAACTGGGAAAAAATATGCCAAATACAATGCATGTCGACTGGGTCAATTGTTTGGTGAGAGTTCAGGTGGAAAAATATAGTAAGATTTTGTGTGACACCAGTGCAAACACGATATCGAGACTCTGGAGATGCATGTTGGAGACGCTGTGGATCCGCTAAAGCCAACCATTTTTTGGAGTTGCCGAATTATTCAACATTACTGGTCTGAGATTCATAAACATATTAATAATATATTTTGATCGAATATTCCCTTTTTATGGAATTCTGTCTATTTGGGAGATTTGATTTTTGAAAACTGGAATGCCCCATGATAGAAAATTGCTATTTATCCTGTTAGTCGCCAGTAAAAAAAAACAATAACCAGAAGGTGGTTAAAGTCAGAACCGCCAACTATTAATGACTGGATAGAAATAATATATGACATATACATAATGAAAAGCTTTCCTTTTCACTCAGGCTGCAAATGGGTACATTTTACCTGACCTGGTCTAAATGGACAGAATATGTAAAACCATATAGATCTGACTTTATATGACTATGTCTTAGGTGATGGTTGGGCTCTTGATTTGTTTGTTTGTGCTCTATCTGTCTGGGTTCCATCGGATTATATTTTATCAACATTTCTTAATGTACATTATAAAGATTATTTAAGGCAAGCTCACCACTCCATAACCAGACTGAAGCCCAGTGTAAATACCATCTCATGAATTATTATTTTTTTCATTTGATACGGAAGTCAGAAAGTATGAAGCTGGGGTCATCTGGAGAAACCTTACACTGAGAATTACGTGGTTAAGATGGGTTTCTATTCTGTGAAAAATGTACTTGGCACAGAACAAAAAAAGTCTTTGCTAATTGGTCAACTTTGACAAAATATGGTTTATGGATATTTCAGTTTTCTCAATAACAAAGACCTTTTTTTAAAGTCCTGGTTTATTATTAAAACACTTCCCTGTGAATTTTATAGAAATACTTGCACTCTACCGTATTTTCTTTTTACCATAAGACTTTATTAGAAAAGATTTACTGTATTTTTTCATTACTTCAAGAAATATTCTCTAGAAATATTTGTTGCACTCCTCATGGTAGAACATGCCCCAAAACCCTCCAAAAGGAGGCTTTCCGTCACCTCAGCTAACTCCGTTTGATGCAGAGGACCAACAGCTCTGCTTAGAGCACCCTCGAGATGATGGGGCTCCTCACCTTATCTCTAAGCCTGAGCCCAGTCACCCTGCAGAGGAAGCTTATTTCAGCATGTCTTGTGTCCAAGATCTCATTCTGTCAGTCATGATCCCTATCTCATGACATAGGTGTGGGTCAGAATAGATTTAAGGATAGTTACTTCTTCAGACCAAAGCATATTGTCTTGTTACTTTTAAGTATTATTCAGTAATCCTGATCATCTGCTGTATTATTAAGTCTTTATATAAATCTTTGTAAACTTGGGAAGATAAATGACTAAAATACTCAAATAGATATCCAAAATAAATTTTTTTTTATGTTGAATTAGGGATTTAGGCTCATGTCCATACAATCATTTCAAATATGTTTGTTGAAGATTTAAGTTTAATTAAGCGTTTAATTAAGGACAGTTTCTCTCATTGTTTGGTTCATTTTAAGGGTGGCATAAACTGTGCGATTCAGAAATTGTAACAACAAACTGGTTCTCTCTTACGGTCTTTTTTCGCAAATGCTTTTTCCATGGATTTGAATGTGAAGAAATAAAGGGCACTTAACCATCATTGTTTTTCTTTTTTTCCTTTTCTGTAATTATTGATTGCCTGGCCATCTTGAGATGAAAGCTCAACATTCTATGCACAGTCAAACATTGTCCCTGTCCCATGTAAACCACTGTAAGCTTCGTTATTCAAACAACTCCCATATTTGTGTCCCTCTTAAAAAAGCGAAAGGTTATTCTGTAGAATAATGTCTAAATGTCTTGATGACATAAAGGCATGGATGGCTTTCAAAGTTTTCAAGCCTAGTGAACAAAAAGCATAAGTTATGGTTTTTGGTGGCACCTCTGAGTCCTCCACCATTGATCACTGTCACTTTGTCAGATCACTAATCACTAATCTGGAAGTTAAAATGGATGAAGATCTTGTCTTAAAAACCAGATAGGGCTGATGCTATGTCTATCTTTTTTTTTTATTTGAGGGAGTTGGCTAAAATAAAGTTAATAATGTCAAGGCAGCTTTTTGCAACAGTAATCCACACCTTTGTTACATCTAGGCTGGATTACGGTAACAGCTTTATTATGGGTTTTGTGAGGCATCCATTAGGCACCTGCATATGGTGCAAAATGCTGGCACAAAAGTCTAAGCACATTACCCCCATTTTAACTTGATTCTCTTGGCTGTCTGTACATTTTAGGATCATTTTTAACAAATCCTAAATGTGCTGCCAAAGCCTAAAAGCTGCTACATGGCTCCACAGTACCCTTAGGGCCACCAACCAGTGGCTCCTAAACGTGCCTAAAACAAACTTGAACTTCAACACCATGCTGCAACTTTTACTTTAACTGCTCGTAAATTGTGGAATGACCTACCATTGCATGTCAAGACAGGCCCCTTTGGGCTCTGCTTTAAACTTTTTTTGTACAACACACTTTTTAATGTATCATTTGCCACTTTTTTCATAGGTTAACACCATTTTTAAAATATTTAATTTTAAGTTTTTATGTCATTTGTATATCTAAAGCACTCTGTGAACCATGGCCTATTGGGCTAGGGTTAAGCTTTATCAATAAACCTGGTAGGGCATTGTATTAGTCATAGGGAGATAACTGAATCTTCATTAGTGCAGACAGAGAGGCTGCATTGTGTAGCATGAGATTAAGTGATGTAATAGGTCTAAAGAATTCGTAAATGTCACACACTCTAAAATTCCCGTAACCCCTGTCACACTGTGCAGTGTAATATTTAATATTTAGATGGTGGACTGTTCAGTTACTTGCCATGGTGTCACAAACATCCAACACTGAAGTTGACGATCATTTCAGACTAAAAGAGAGGGAGGAGGAAAAGGAGATGGGCGTCAATGAAAGAGGGACAATTAAAAGACGCAGTCAGCACAGCAGCAGTCACAGTGCCTAATTTTTCCAGAAATCCTCTGCTTCTGCTTAAAATGAGCCTTCGTTTACCTTCAGTCGTGAGAGCGCTAAATTGGCTGTTGGTGAACCTTTCACGCTAACCAACCACAGACCTCTGACTGTAGAGCACTTATTTCTTCCGATTCTCTCACAACAAAAGATCAACCATGGCCAAAAAAACACACTGTGTGAACCCAGTTCGGTGATTAAAAAGAACACAGCATAAGGGACTTTCAGACTGGGTTTAATTCCTGAGACAGGGGAATTAGTCTGCTTCTTCTCTGCAGTCTGTGCTCTTACACCAATACTGTGTGGGAGACATAATATTTTCACTTGTGTGGGCTCATGGTAATAGATGTCTCATCTTTTTGTTTGTTCTGTTTCCACATATTTTCAAGGCGATACATTTCATAACAGACTGAAAACCCAATATTCTCATACCAGGTAGATATAAGTGGTATTTATGCAGCTGTGCCTCTGGAACTAGCTGGATCTATCTCATAACATATCTCTCAGTATGTAAGCATGTGATTCTATCTTTCGTCTCTTGTACGGCAGTACCTTTGCATTCTGTTTTATCTGCTTCAGTGTTAGTTTGACACTATATAAAGTGTCAAGCTCATTCCTCAGAACTGTTTTCACACATTGAGCTACATCTGTTCAAACTGCAGTAAAGATACAGTTTATTGACCAAAAGAATTTATTTTAGGCTGTGAAATGTATTCATATTTTTTTATCTCCTGATTTAATCATATTAATTGTATTTTAATAGGAAAAAAATAATTTATTAAATTAGGAATATGTAATTTCTATAGTTATTGCTGAAGCAAGCTATGTGCAAGTCATTTAGAAATATTAAATGGTAGAGTGTTACAAATGTTATTTGCTGGTTTAAACTGATTTAAGATGACTGTTGCAATGAAAGCACAGATTAAACTTGATATTTACATAAGCTGCATAACATGAAAGATGCCTTGGCTTTGAAAGGTTCTGATTCTGGTTTATTTACAGCACTTGAGTTAAATGGAGACTAACCTGTGGATGTAATTTAGGGCAACATCTCAATGCAGTACTTCCTTGTGTGACATCATAGGGAAATTGAACAAAATCCGGCGAGACATCGGGAAGAAAATTGTGGACTTTCACGAGTCTGGTTCATCCTTGGTTACCATTTTGAGATCAGTTCAAACAATTATTTGTAAATATGAACATTATGGGAATGTGCCGCCATCCTTCTGTTAAGGAAGGAGATTATTTCTTTGTCCTAGAGATGGGGGTGTTGGGTTGTGAAATGTGTGAATCAGTCTCAAAACAAAAGCAAAGAAACCCACTTGCCTAGTGAAACTGCTAAGAGAGTGTGATTATTAGAGTGAAATTTGTCCTGTACTGATTTGAGCTGAAAGGCCACTCAGAGAGGATGAAGCCATTACTAAGAAAGGGACATACAAAGCCAGAAAAGTCCTTTATTTTTGGAGACATGTGGTTTGATGACACCAGTTCTGTGAAGAGAAATGGGCCTGATTCCTTCTAAGTTTTGTAAGAAGCTTGTAAAAGGATACCCAAAACTTTTGATTCAATTCAAACAGTTTAAAAGGTAATTTCACTCAATATTAAGGACATGTATATCAACTTAATAAGGAGGTTTAAGAAGTTTTTTTAAATATAAAATGAATTTCAGACTGATTGTTTGCACCACCTGTTCATGCACAAGCTGAGTTTTTGGTGAATGACAATCTTTTACCCTTTTTGCTTATCCAAAAAACAGGTGAAAAAGCCAAAAAGCAGAGAAACATATTGTCCTCATCTAGAAACATTGTAATAAAGTCTGACTCCTCAGAGGAAGAAGAAGAAAATTGTCGAGGTGTTTAAAGTTTCCAAATTTCTTTTTTTGTATTTTTCTTTTGTCATTTTACATTTGTCTTTTGTCTGTTTTACATTTGCATGTTTCACTTATGCTCAAAAGAAGAAAACAGCTCTGCTGATAACTGCTGTTGCTGCAGCAGCAAGAGGACTATGTCTCCTCCACCAGGCTCAGCAATGTTTCTGCCTTATATTTTATTATATTTTTTATTATCTGTGTGCCTAAAAAGCTAAGACATTGAAAATAGGCAGTGATCGTATGCAGTACAGTAGAAACAAATTAGCTTGTTTTAAGTAAATGCATGGGATTATAATGGCAAGGATGCATCTTTTTAATAGACCTGTAATTTTAAATGTCTTCCTTCATGAGATCTGGTTCCTTTAAAAAAAAAATACACCAGGGCTTCAATCCAGCAATGTCTCTGACATCGATGTTTACTCGGCATAGGGCCTCTCTAGCTCTCCGTTTCTCTCTGTGTCACTTTTTCCAGACTCTTATTTCTAATATATACAGAAAAGAGTCAGAGCCATTTTGTCCTGTAGATTAACTAAGGTTATTCATGGATTTTTGTCCTTAAATCTCGAATAGTTTTCCGGGCAGTTGTGGCTGAAATAGTTGGTACCTGACTGGGGCATGGTTTCAACATCATTATTATTTTAAATTTGACTTGTGAACATCTGTGATGCAGACAAGCATGCTGTGAGCAAGTGGAACCAAACTGTCCTTTTTACTCTCAGTAGAAGATTGAGTTGGAAGGAAGAAAAGGACCGCTTCCAAGAATTCAAGACTGAGTCCCCCAAAACAAAAAGTGAACATTAGCTTTGAGCGAGACTCATGTTCAGCTCAGTTTTTTTTCTTTTACATCCAATCAGTTTGTCTTTGACTGAGAGGAACAGTGGAACTTGATGTCATTTAGGTATGTGATGATTCATTGGACTTGCCTTCAAGTCTACATGTGCAAATCCACAGTTGTGTTTATTAGCTTAGCCTAATTGTGCATGGTATCTAAAGGCCAGTGCCTGCTGTGATGTATAACTCCCAGAATGGCTTCCAGGTGTCACTGTTTCCAATGAATAAACACTGAAAGCTGTTCCAGCTTCCACCCGACTGCTGCCATCCTTTTCCCCTCAGTGTGCAGCAGCGTTACATGTTCTTACATTTTTGTTCTCTTATTTATGGCCTTGCAATGGTCCTGACACTGATGGGCATCTACTGATACACATTGCCTGACTTTCTATGTCAGCTGGCAAAAGGCTGCAGATTAATTTGCTTGTCACTCCTTTTCCCCCTGCGGGAGCCCGTTTGTGTCAAGATGGGAAGAATAATATGCATGTCCTCTGGTGAATTAAAGCATGCTGACTTTTTCTTTTTCTGCATAACAGCAACACTCTCCTTGATGAATAGTATGCTTTCCATAAGCTTCAAGTTCATCCCTGTGGCTGTAAAAGTTCATTTGTTGTGAAGAACACCTTTGAGGGATTGAGCAGATATGATTTGAACTGAGCTGAAGATTAATTTTATGCAGTTTATTATCAGTTATGTATTGCACTTTTTTAAACACTTGCCTGTCTAGGTGCTCTGCACAACACTTCCAACTACATAAGCCTCTGGTCAAGGACCCTGAACATTCAGCAGGAGCTACAATTAAATGGTTTAGATCAAAGCATAGTTGTGTGTTAGAATGGCCCAGTCAGTCCACCCTTAATTCTACTTAAGGCAAACAGTTTTCCTACGCTGTCTTGAAAAGTATGGAATTTATCATTTTCCAGGTCTGGAGAATTGTGCATTAAGCACGACGTTATCATACGCCACAACTTGATCAGAACGTTCTACTCATTTTGTTTACTTATTAAATAGATGCACACTCTTTACATTTCAACTGGACCTGTGGCATTTTCACTCATCTGCTTGAAATAGCAAACAAAGCTGCTGGTTTTTGGAATACATGTCTTTATTTCCATGAGTGATAACCATTAAACATAAGTGATATTGAAAATCTGTTAAATGGCCCTAAACCCCACTGCAATTTTAAGGCAGTCTCAGCATTGTGTCGTTTAATGATTAGTGGAATCTGCAGATAATTAGACTTGATTATTTCGTACAGGCAATTTCAGGGCTAATATTTTGTGAAAAATATGTAGGACCTTGTAAAAGATTTCTGTTCGCTGATACAAGTTGGTTCTGCCAAGTATTGATTCAGGTGCTGAATGCATGGCAGACTGCTCAGACCTTTTATTCGTAAAAAAATATAAAAGACATATATCATACTCCTTCTACACAGCTATCCATCACTTTGATTTGATCTATCCCATAAAATCCGAATAAAATGCATTGAAATGTGTGTTTCTAAAGTGAGAAATGTTAAAAAATTTCAAGAGGAATGCATAGTTTCGTAAGGCACTGAATAAATACCCAATCCATTCACTGACTGTATGTTACTGCAGTAGGTGAGATTAAAACCATCCTTTTCTGTGGCTGGTTGTATGTGGGTGATCTAAAAGTAGTTTTTTTTTTTTTTTACAAATGTCTGTTCTCTTGCAACCAGACTTTGCTGGGTGGAGGCCGCCAAATGGATCTGACCAAGTTTCAAAACACACTCTGGGACGTCCTGATTCAAGGCGATGGCTACAAGGTAAGATCAAACACCTTTATCTCACCCTTTCATTATTTTCCTGTTTACATTTTTTTTTATTTGGATCTTTGTTTGATAATGCAGCTCTTTTATAATTCTATTGAATAGTTTTGTTTTAAAAATACCATCCCATTCTGTGACCCCTATGTTTATTGATTTATTGAATATTGCTAAACCACATTTACAATAAGAAACTTCCTTGTGTATTGAAGTATCAGGATCTAAAGAAAAAAATTAAAAAAAACTTTAAATTTAAAGGAACTTATTGCTTTAAAATGAATGTCATGAAACCCTTTTTTCTTTGTTCCTTATTTTTCTTCTTTTAAGCCGACCAGACTCAGAACTTTTAGTTTGTAATTTATCACTTCCTGTTTTCCAAAGGAGTACGTATGATGTGACACACAGGTCCATTTCTCATAGCTGGTCTTCACAATGGAAAAAAAAAATATAGAGTACATTCACTACCAGTAACTCATATCTAACTTTAGCTTTGCAAGTCAAGAAATGGCTACAAGAAACATATTTGTTGCCTAAATTTCCCTCATCTACAGTGAGAGCGGTAAATAAGTTTAAAACAAATGGAACTGTTGACACCATGCAGAGAGAGGAAGATGGTAAGGGAGGTAGAATCGACCTCCAAAGCTCACATCTGGGTTCTGTAGGATAGATGGCATTTTGGGGTCCTTGAATGTCCATAGGAACCAGTAATTCTAGACACCAGGCCTGGCAGGAACCTCAGTTTCTGTGCTACCATTACAAATGTAGCCATGTTAAAAAAAAAAAAACTTAACTGGACACCTTTTCACAGCACCGCAAAAGTATCGCACATAATTTAAGTGGTAATTTCTACATCGTATAAACAACTATTATGGAAGCTGAATTTTTGAGGATTCATTTTATTATTGGAAAAGCTACATTGATCTCAGTCTATCCAAAATGTTAATAAACCTCAAATCTCAGTGGCAGCTCTGCTTATAGTCATCCTTAACTATTCACTGAAAAAATCTTTTCAGTATTTATTCGGCCTCAATATGAAACATAGAACATCAATCCAGATATTGGTGAAGTTTAACGGCTGTGGCATTGTTTCTCTTGTATTATTCTAGATGGTAAATGGCAAATGGACTGAACTTATATTGCGCCTTTCCAGTTATACAGACCACTCAAAGCGCTTTACACTAGAGTCACATTCACCCAATTGCACTCACTAACGCTCACACATTCATACACCGATACGCAGATCGGTAGCAATGGAATCGAACCCACAACCTTCTGATTGCAAGACGACTACTCTTCCTACTGAGCCACAGTCGCCTCATAGATGAGCTCCATAACTGCTCCTACAGTTTATGTAACTTTAATATTTCAGTGTATCTTTATGAATGCATGAGTCGTTTTAGACACATATCACATGTGTTGACTTGAAGTTCTTTAAAAATGTAATGAAAACAGTGTGGGAAATGGTGTAATTGTTCATAGCATACATATAAAAAGTGCGATTCACCTACAGAGAATCCGCTGACAGCAGAAATTCAATGAGTCAGAAAAAAGTGTCTAAGGTTTGTACAATACAGTTCTTCACACCGCTCCCTGTTTGCCTTAAATGTTGAAAAGCTTGATTATCGTCACAACACGAATTACCTCCTTTTGCTCTCCTTTGTTTTATCTGCTTTCACTTCCTAAAGCACCATTACATTTCTTGCTGAACACAAAACTATAAACCATGTTTTTTTTTTCTATATCTACAACAGCCAAAGCCTGAAAGAAAACGCCCGTTTCTCTCCATCTCCCGCACAGAGATACCATCCTTTCATTTCCGCTCCTTTAGATAAAAAGATGAGACGGGAACAAGGCAAAAGTGAGGCCTATCGCTGGGCAGCAGTGATTGAGTCCCTTCACTAAGCCACAGCGAGAATCTGTACAAATAACCGACTCTGACGATAAGGAGCTAGTCATTTCCATAGACAAAAAAAGCAGAAAAAAAACATTGGGGATCAGATTAAATTTCACCATGTGTTGGGCTTATCTCTGTGCTGCTTCACAGTATATGAATCATACGGCAAACTCCTGCAACCCATCTTTTAATAACAACACTATTAAAAAACGTGGAGCAGAAATGAAATGATTTTATTTCTACAGCTAATGTTAGGAGTTCTAACATTCGGTCTAGGGAGCGTGTAATAAATAAAAATCATTTATGTGCTCCACAGATTATATTTGCCTTTTAAATAAACATAGAAGAAACACAACAGTGTCATTTTTTTGGGACTCCATGGGTTTGAAAATGTCGTATTCAGCCAGGGGTTTGAATTTTCTTCTCCTTATCAGAGTCGATAAAATGGACCTTTTTAAATTAAAACTTCAAGTCGGGCTGCCTTTACTGTAGTTAAAGCCTAAATATAAATACCCCTGGCAAATTTAGATTTAAAATTATATTAATTCAGCCAAGACATTTTTTTGTGATAGGAAATGAAACAAGCAACTCTCAAACAATAATAAAACAAAAATCTGTCTGTTTAAATTTACATTTGATTAAAAATTGCATGCAAAATTATGCACTTCTTTAAAAATTTTACATGTCTTACAATCTGCAGCGACATGTTGTTAAAATTAAAAGGGTAAATCAAACCTAAATCTGTCAGGAGGATGAAGAATTTGGGCTCAACTAATTTTACTGTTTCTGATACCGATTTCCAAACCTGACAATTCCAATTTTTCTGTTTTAAAAATCAAAACTCACACAAACTTGTCTTGTGCTGTTATAATTCAACAACTGACGTAGTAAACATTGACAATTAAAATATGCTGCAGGCTTCTTGATAGCGATGGGAGTTTTAAGAAGGGAAGGAATTACACAATTATCCCCATTTATGCATCAAAGCCTTTAACCTTTAACTTTTACCTAATTCTTACTGATCTCCACAAGGTTGCAAGGTAGTTAATGCATGTATAAACTGAAAAAGTAAATATTTTGAGTTTTAATGCATTTAACATGGACAGGTACCAGGTAATTGGGACGAGACGTGGGACTAAAAAAAGGTAAACAATTACCAACTTAACATTATTAGTTGCCTGTAGGAGGATTCTCATTGTTTTATTATAAGCTTAGTTAAAGTGGCTTTTAAAAGTATTTATACACCTTGAACTGTTATACTTTTACAATTGTGAAGTGAAATGAAAATTATACATGATTTCATTTTTTTTTTTTACAAACAAAAAACTCAAAAGGTCATTGTGCAAAAGTATGCAGCCCCCTGAGTCAATACTTTGTGGAACCACCTTTTGCTGCAATTACACCTGTAAGTCTTTTAGGGTATGTCTCTATCAGCTTTGCACATCTAGTGACTAAAATTTGTGAAGTCTGTGAACCACAGTTTTCAGATCTTGCCACAGATTCCCAATTGGGTTTAGGTCTGGACTTTGACTGGGCCATTCTAACACATTAATATGTTTTGTTTTAAAGCATTCCATTGTAGCCCTGGGTGAACCTCCGCCCCAGTCTCAAGTCTTTTGCAGACTCCAACAGGTTTTCTTCCATGATCGTCCTGTATTTTGCTCCATCCATCTTCCCATCAGCTCTCACCACCTTCCATGTCCCAGCTGAAGAGAAGCAGCCCCAGAGCATGATGCTGCCACCACCATATCTGACAGTGGAGATGGTGTGTTCAGAGTGATGAGCAGTGTTAGTTCTCCGACACATATAGCGTTTTGCCTTTTGGCCAAAAAGTTATATTTTGGTCTTGTCCAACCAAACCGCCTTGTTCCACATGGTTGCTGTGTCCCCAACATGGCGTCTGGCAAACTGCAAACAGGAATTCTTATGGTTTTCTTTTAACAATGGCTTTCTTCTTGCCACTCTTCCATAAAGACCACATTTATGCAGAGCATGACTAAAAGTTGTCCTGAGGACAGATTGCCCCACCTGAGCTGTGTATCTGTGCAGTTCATCCAGAGTCACCATGGGCCTCTTGGCTGCATCTCTGATCAGTGCTCTCCTTGTTCAGCCTGTAAGTTTAGGTGGACGGCCTCATCTTGTTTGGTTTACAGTTGTGCCATACTCTTTCCATTTCTTAATGATGGATTGAACAGTGCTCCGTGAGATGTTCAAAGCTTGGGAAATCTTTTTATAGCCTAAGCCTGCTTTAAACTTCTCCACAACTTTATCCCTGACCTGTCTGGTGTGTTCCTTAGACTTATGTTGCTATTTGCTCTCCAATATTCTCTTAACCGACCAATGAGGCCGTCACAGAGCAGTTGTATTTGTACCGAGATTAGATTACACGCAGGTGGACTCTATTTAGTCATTAGCAATCATCAGGCAACTTCTGAAGGCAATTGGTTGCACTCAGAGTAGAGGGGGCTAAATACTTTTGCACACCGCACTTTTCAGTTATTTATTTGTAAAAAAAAAAAAAAAAAGAAATCCTGTATAATTTGCGTTCCACTTCACAATTGTATATCACTTTGTGTTGGTCTTTCACATAAAATTCCAATAAAATATATTTATGTTTGTGGTTGTAATGTGACTATATGTGGAAAAGTTCAGGAGGTATGAATATTTTTACAAGCCACTATATATTGTGTCCATACTGAAGACGTCATAGATTGCTAACACCAGAGGGTAAGGTATACCTCGGGACACAAGCATTTGAAATATTTAATACTATTTTAATCATCAATATTCCTCCATCTTTAATAACTATCATACCTGAAAAAATGCAATCCTGGAACAAAAGCTAGCATAAAAAATAAATTCAAAACTATATAGAATTAAATTTAAATCTTCTAAATCATACATTTGAATGCACACAGTGCCCTCCGCATTTATTTCCAGCCTATCCAAAAACGTATAAGAGCTTTAAAATACATTCTCCTTGTACTGCAGTAGTATAATCTCAGACTGTAAAAAAATCACCACTGTTCTCTAACACTACGTTTAGAGATTTATGGAGATTTTTTTTATGTTTCTTAGCATCCTCCTCACTGCGTGGTGGGAATATAACCTTTTGTCCTTATCCAGCCTTGTGTGTCACAGTTGTAGGTCTTGTAAGCGGTTAAATTTTTACTCTGACTTTAGATATTGGCAAGCTTAGGGGAGTAATTGTTTCCTTGCAGTCATCTCCTGACTTATGAATATCAACACACATCTGCTGTTCTTGACCGTCATGCTCTCTTGTCTTTCCCATTCTGAAGACTGACTAAGAGAAATGGGCCACATTCAACACACTAAAAGCTGCTTGTGAAAAAGCACACAATCAAAAATACTGAAACGAGACAATAGAGGCAAAGTTTGAGACAAGGCAGAAAAAGTGAACTGAATATGCAATGCATTGTTTTTGCAAGTTTTACTCATTAAAGCATGACAATTAACAGAATTTTATATGAACTTTAGGCCACACACACAAATATTCTTAATGCCAGACAAAGACTGTAGTCAAGATTAAAACATTGTTTTAAGGGCATGGTTGTGGAGCTTCAAGGTTTAATTATATTTATTTTTTCAGATTACAAAGACATCATACGTATTTTATAAGCAACAGTAAGCTTGGTTCCTTTCCCTGGCCCTCAGCCGCAATTATGTTAATTTAAACTTACCGTCTACCTTTTTAGGTACACAAATCAGCCAATCACGTGGCAGGAACACACTGCGCTTAAGCTTCTAGATGTGGCAAAGACGAGTTGGTGAAGTTTAAAATGAGCTTCAGAGTGAAGAATTAAGGGGATTTAAGTGGCTTATAATCTGACATTGATACTGGTACCAGATGTGCTGGTCCAAGTATTTCAGACACTGTTGATATACTGGGATTGTCATGCACACCCATCTCTGTTGTTTACAGAGATAAGTCCGAAAAACGGAAAATATCCTGGGAGTGCCAGTTTTGTTGATGTCAGTGGGGAATAGGTTGATTGGTTTGAGATGATAGAATGGCAACAGTAGCTCAAATAACCACTCATTACAAACAAGGTATGCAGAATACCATTTTCTTGAAGCAGATGGGTAACAGCTGCAGAAGACCACAGCCAGTGCCAGTGCTGTCAGTTTCCTGTCAAGAACAGGAAACTAAAATCCACCCAAGCTCCAATAACAGAATGGAAAACGTTGCCTATTCAGATGAGTCTTGATTTCAGCTTTGTCAGCTGGGATCAGAATTTGGCAAAAAGAACATGAATTCTGCTTTGCGTCTTTGGTCTGGGCTGATGGCGGTGGTGTCATGGTGTGGGGGATACTTTCTTGGCCCACTTTGTGTCCCTTAGTACCAGCCAATTATTTAAATTCCACAGCCTGAGTTTTGTTGGCAACCACGTCCATCCCCTTCTGACCAGTGGTCCCTCTCTTCTAAAGACTAATTCCAGTAGGATAATGGGCGATATCACATAGCTCAAATAATTCTAAAATGGTTTCTTTTGCGTGGTAATGAGTTCACTGTGCTCCAATGGCATCTACAGTTACCAGATCCTAATCCAATAGAGCACCTTTGGAAAGTGGGCGAACTGGGGATTTGCATCGTGTAAATGCAGGCAACAAATCTGCTGAATGATGGTATCTTAATAAGGACCAAACTCTCTTAGGAATGTTTCTGACATTTTATGACATTTTTGACAAATTATAGCAGTTCTGAAGGGAAAAGGGGTTCTAACCTGGTACTCGCAAGATGTACCGAATAAGGTATCCAGTGAGTGTATAAAAAAATGATACTTGATTATAACAATTCTTTAATCTGACTTGCGAAAGTTAATAGTCAACTTTGAATGCAAAGCAACTACAAATGACCCTATGAGTATGTTGTTATTGTAAACTTGTAGTGACACTCAATCATCAGAGAGACACTTGTTTATCAAGAAGTTGCGAACTCACAATGAGGCATTTTCATACGTCTTGTTCTATTCGTTCAGTCAGTACTCAAGCCTCTCGGTTGCAGCCGGCATCCTTCAGCCACATTCCCTGTTCAGCTGTGAGCGGGGCCCAACTTCTATTTCCTCAGGATGACAAAAATCAAAACTGTAGACCAGGAAAAGAGCATGTTTCAAGACCCATGATGGATCTGACCTTTTCATGCTGATACAAAGGGACTGAGTGTTATTGTGTACCTGTGTGTTATTGAAACCTGACACAGTAGCTACAGCGGCTAATGGCATGTTTTCTTACCAGACTCTGATTCCATACACAATGCACATCCTGCCAATGGGAGAGAAAGGTTGAGACAGAGCTGTCAGTATGCAGGAAAATAAATGATCGTCACATATCTTAATTAGGAGCTAATTATTTCTCTTTTTATCATATGAGTAAAGCTGACCCTCTCCTGCTGCATCCGAGGGATTGTTTGGTTTTGGCTGACCTCAGTTATAACTAAGAACAATTGAAAGATATAGGGCTTTGTGCTGCTCAGTCAAACCTCTTATTCATGGAAGTTCTGTTTTACTCTGTTTCATCATCTTAAATTTATTTTGTTTTTTGGGATTTCTGTGTTTCGTTACCAGCCACAAAGATTGACATATTGGCAAATTTAGAATTGAAAATGTATAGGGTTTTGGAACGGTTCTAATTAAGAGCATACATGCATGGTAAAGGCTCAGTTATAGTCACGCTTCGGGGTGTCGCCCAGTACTCCCATGAGGGGACGCAAGCCTCAACAAGAGCTGTTGGCGCTGACGATGCTGCAGTATTCTCCGAAAAGCTCTTAAAATGGCTGTGTGCACTATCGAAAACATTTCTTATCATTCTTATCTTTTCATTCTTTCTTAACTTATTTTGCAAACATTTAGATTTATAAAAGTAAAACAATGAAGCAGAAACCGCTGAGGATCTAAAAGGATCTAAAACTGTACCTAGATACAATTTCAAACTCTTAACAAAAAATACGCTGGAGAATCTTCAAACACTGCATACAATCTCCAATATCAGTTGCCTTTTTTGTTTGTCTTTTTCTTTTCTGGCACTCTCTTCTTTCTATTCATGAAGTAGTGATTTATTTGTGTGTAAAATGTTTGTTCAGTGCGTCAAGTATAGACCTAGTAAGGACATGCTCTCTTCACTAGAGGCTTAGAACAGAACAGATTCTACAGTGGCTATATTTATTAAACAATGATGAAGCCAAATTGTAATAGTAAAATAAAAAAATAAAAACTAAGTCCAATTTTTGCTGCTTTCATTAGATTTAAGAGAGAAAGAGTCAGCCAGTTGCCGGTTTCGCCAGTTTTCAGATGTCTGTTAGCACAATGTAAAGGTGGAAGGACATCGGTAATGACCTTAGACTGGCAAATATTGTGGCCCATCACTCTGCAAAGGGCTGTAAGGGGATTTCCAAACATTTGAAGTCCATCATTCTGCACTGAGAAAGATTATTGACAAGTAAAAATCACGTAAGACAGCTGCCCACAGTTATTAAAAAACCATCTCAAACTCTATAGACCTCACTTGGCCTCACTTAGTTTACTAGATGTATCTAAAGTGACAAATACAAAAAATCAGCAGCTGTGTTTTAGAAAAGCAAGAGCCATTAAAAGTAAAAGCTTTAATTTTCCAGAGGGAGGACTAGAATTAGCAACATCTTTTTGGGACCGTGGAGGAGGTTTTGGCACTGGAGATGGATGCACTGTCCTTAGTGCATTTGTATGAACATTTAATGGACCCCCTGCTTTTTGTTTCTGTCTCACCATCACCGAGGCCTTAAGCAAACCTGACATCCACAGCATTTGTGGGACATTCCATATAACTATCACAGCACATTTTCTACCCACACCCTCCCGCCATTCCTTTTTAAGCAAAATCAACTTTGGTGAATATTTCATGGGGAACATTGCCTCGGTTTCACAGAGTCGAGTGAGGAGGGTGGCACGCGATGACGGCTGACAGGCCCCCTCGTTGTAGCGTCTGCTTGGAGACAGCCTTTCTATTTGGTTTGTCTTCCTGACAGTCCTACTCTATTTTTTTACCATCCTGTTTCCCTTCTGTCACAATCTCTTAGCCTGGTGTAGTCTGGCTGCTGTTCATTTAGCTGCTGCTTTAAATTTTTGTGTAACCACAGAACTTCTGCCCATCCATCTGATGCTGTTAGTTAAAATGGTAACATATGGGTGGAAATCTGTTTTTTGGTCCACAGACTGCAGCATTTAAGGCACTTAATGGAAGAATTTATCCACTTTGAGGATCACGCTGAAACTTACGTTGGTTTCTTTTGGCAGTGTAGCGCTGTGATAATATTATTTCACCAATATTAGTATAATGCTCTTGCTCAAATGTCATACAGTAAAATATAATATTCTTTTACAGAGGATTTAATGTGCACCAGGGATCCAAGAAACCACATTAAGCTGGTTTAGATCATATTTGTCTAACAGATTGCAGCTTGTTCATTTAATAGTGAAACTACCTCATGTACCAGAGTAAATTATATAATGCCGCAGGGTTCAGTACTCGGGCCAGTTTTTTTCACTGCAGATACAGTTGAAACCAGGTATTTACATGGACATTTTAAAGAGACACATCACCATTATTTCTGACTGTCTGACTAAATCAGACTAAACTTTTCCCATTTTAGGTCAATTAGGAATACCAAAGATCTATTTGCTTAATTCCAGCATTTTCTAGAGAATTTATAAGTTTTTTTAATTAACATATTTACTTACACTAAGATCACTTAAACAGTTTGGGAAAGCCCAGTTGATGATTTTTCTAATGAGTTAATTCACAACATTTGAGCTAAATGGAGGCACACCAGTGGATATAGTTTAAGGCAACACCTCAAACACACTGCTTTCTTGTGTGACATCATGGAAAAAATCTTAAGAAAACAGTTAAAATATAAAGAGAATTGTCGTCAGACAATTAGTTGATCATTGGGTACAATTTCCAGATGTTTAAAGGTGCCATGTTCATCTGGTATAAACACCAAGGTAGTACTCAGTTGCTGTTCAGGAAGGAACGATTTGGGTTATGTGTCCCAGAACAAAGCAGAAGTTCTTGTGAAGATGCTGGCTGAACAGGAGTGTCAATAAATACAGGGAAATGAGTCTTGTACTAGAGGGGGTTAAAATGCCACTAAGAGAGGAAGAAGCAACATAAAACACAGATTAAAGTTTAGAAATTCTAACTGTGTAGTACAGAGGTGGCGGCATAATATTGTGTGGGTGTTTTGCGGGAGAAGGGACTGGTGAACTTCACATAATAGAACCCTTAGATGCCAAAATTATGCGAAAATATTGCAGCAACATCTAAAGACATCAGCCAGGAGTTTAAAGCTTGGGCACCGATGGGTCTTCCAAATGGGCAGCCACTGACTCATTAAAGTGAGTCTGTGGGAGTGGCCATAACAACGCCCTGGTCTCATTGCCATAGAAAATCTGTGGGCAGAGCTTAAAAGGTGTATGTGAGCAAGACACCCTACAAACCTGACTTAATAACACCAGTTCTGTCTGAAGGAGCCCAAAACGCCTGACTCGAATCACAAAGTTTAAAAGGAAATTCTGCCAAATACTAAAAACAGTGCATGTAACTCGGACTCTAAAAGCAATACATATCACTCTCATTATTCCGGCATTAAACAAACAGAAATAATTTTAGTTTACTGAACTGAATATTGACCTTAGCCATTGTCTTCGCCCAGCTGCCCGTTTCAGCGATATGCTGTAAACTCAGACATCATAAAACAAGACCTCTAAATAATTACTTTTGTTGTTTCCGTCAGTGTTACTCAACTCCAGCCCCAGCCTCTATGTGTCACATTTCTCCAGCGCATGCTTCGGTGATTGTCTTTACTGTTATTAGAAGTTACACTTCATTTCCCAACCAAGCATTCAATTTCATGGAGGGATGAGAAAATGCTGTCTTTCTGTGTTTTTTATTTATTTATTTTTATGAACGTTTGACAACACGGCCCTTCACCGCCATTGCCGCTGCAACAATGCGTGCCTTTTCATTTAATAAACATTGTGCTTGCCTGAGTTTTCTGGCTCGCCTCTTGCTCTGTGTGACGAGCAGCTGAATGGTGTCGCAGCTAAAAGGGTGGCTCTGTTGTGACAACATTCGTTTGATGTCGAAGCCGGTAGTCCTTGGCTGCCACGTTCTTCCCTTCTGTTCTTTTACTTTCTTGTCACTGCTCTGTCTGGATCGCACCGCTGTTGCACATTGGGGACGCCAACTGGCATGACCCGAAAGTGTGACAGCGTCACACAAGCTGCTGATTTTCTCACCGCCCATAGCCATCCACTTTTCATGTCTGAATGCAGGGAAATGAGGCAGATTTTTTTATTTAAATAACCTTAATTGGCTCTTGGTCTTGTTTGAACTATAAAGGCAGTAAAGAGTGTTACAGACAAGTACATACTTTTTTTGTGTTTGGTCTTTTTTGAGAAATTTGTTTTTCTTCATCAGAAAAATAAAAATATATAGTTAAATACAATTTGTCGTTGAATGTCCCTGCAAAGATATTCAAAATATTATCAGATAGCTACTATTCTTAAGGCAAAACAGGCCAAAAAAAAGGGAAATTTAACTCACTCTGAAAAGTCAAAAAACCTTCTAAAGTCTTTTCAGAGGGATGCAGCACTTGAAATAGCCAAGATCGCATTATCAGAGGACCATCAAATGTTTTAGTTGCAAATGGTCAAAAACATCCAGCAAAACTTGTTGAGGAAAAAAATACACAAATTCACTTCCAAAGATTTGAGAAGACTAAAACTTGAAGCTACGAGGAACCCATCCTACCTCAATGCTCTCATGTTCCACAGCTACAGCTTACCCAGAGAGCCCAGAAGTATGAGGTGTTCATTGCTTAGAGACATGACCAAGGTTAAGAAAGGCTGAAACTAGACCACTGCTGAATGAAATTGGGCCAAGAAATAGCTGGAGACTAATTTTTCAAATGGTTTTATGGAATGGTAAGATGAGAGTTCCTCTTGATAGACGAGTTGGATCAGCAACGGGTACAGAGCTCCACTTTGACTCAACATCAACATGGTAGAAGTGTTGTAAACATACAGCCAGAGCTACGATAGAATGGTTTAGATCAGGGGTGTCCAAAAGTGCGGCCAGGGCACTATTGATAGCCCTCAGAATGATTTTGTGTTATGAGCGGTACATACTGTATTTGACTGACCATCACAGGCAGTTCATAGGTTACAGCAAGCATTTTTTTTTTTTTAAAACAGGGACCCATATGCTGTTCTTGTTTCTGAGAATAGCCTACGACAATTGAGCCTAAAATTGACTCTTTTCAGATCTAGCATGAATTACAGCTCTGTTTTCTACAAAAATCAGGCTGCTTTGTTCCTTTCATTAAAATATTCCACAGTTAGTTTATTGTTGAACTTGTAATAGTAAAAACTAAAAGAAATCCTAATGAAATGTTTTTGCATTTGTGCTTAAGATTAAACTTTTGTGGCCCACGAGTACTTTCAACTTCACAAATTCAGCCCACTTTGAAAACATTTTGGTTAGGGTGGCCCTGTCAAAGAGCTAAATCCATTTAAGAATGTGTGGCAAAACCTGAACATTTGGAAATGTATGTTTACAGATGCTCTCCATGCAATTTGACTAAGCTTGTGGTAAAAATAATAAAAAATAAATAAAAAAGAATTAGTGGTTGTAAAAAAATATATAGAAAAGCCTAAGATGTATTAGTTTTACAAGGCAATGTACCTGTTGCATCGTTGTTCAGCATTTGTATAACCTTATTAGCAATGTTTGCATACAGTCACAGTTATATTTGATGTTACAAGTGTTATTTGTGGGTCGAATAACGAAAAGCTTTTCAAACACATTTTTAACACACAGACTGCTCGCCACATTTGTGTACCTTTTCCTTGCTGGTATAGAACATTAAGAGAAAGGTTATAATTTTATATCAAAAGGCAAATGTTTAAGCTGTCAGAAATGTTTCCATATTTCGGGGTTCTGTCTGTGGCTGAAAAGCAGGGTTTTATACTGTTGACAAATGTCAACTTGTTCAGAAAACCTCCCTCAGAAAAATGCTTTCGAATGCTGCTGCAAAGTTGTTGGTGCTTTTTTTTGTTGGTCACCTTGGGTCTTTTAAGGTTAAACATCTAATCTTGGCCTTCTAAAAGACTTGATGCATGCATTAAAGATGCCAGATGTTGAACTATATTTACCAGTTTTAATCCCTTAATATAAAACAGAATTTTGACTGGTGTATATATGAAGCCTGATATCATGTATTAAAAGATGGAAACAACTTTTCTCTTGAAAAGAAAGGATTCTGTTTTAAGAGCATTTAAAATTAATCAAAAGACAGAGTCTTTAAAACCACCACGCCTGACTCTGTCACAGCTCTTGCTGCAAATTCGAGATATAGAAGAGGAAAGTGCCGGCAGTCATGTATGGGATCGGAAGAGGAAAATTACTCAGGGCATCTGTTTGAACAGTGCCGCAGACGTGGGGATGATTGGGTAGAATCAGGCTGGGTGGAAAGCAAGGCAGGGAACCAATGGAAAGAAGGATGAAAGAGAGAAGTTTCTCGCAGCTGCCCAGCCTAAAGCCAAAAATATGTGTCACTTTCCTCGTCAGAGCGTCACCAGCCATCCATTCTCGCCTGTCATTATTTTGCCTCTTGCAGAGGACACACGCCGTCTCTCAGGCATATGCACACTGGCAATACCACACACCGTCTGTGCTGCCTTGATCTAATCTCAAACATGGCCAAGTTGAACAGAATGGATAAAAAAAACTCCAGGATATTTTTTTTCTTGTTGTTGCTAAAGGCATCCAGTTGACCACCAGGCTGTTCTTCTGCATGATGAATCACTTGCCATTGGTACTGTTATTTTTCAAAAACCCAAAATGAAGCAGCTTTTAATGTTGAGTTTTCATTCTAACAAACTGGTTCTATGATTTTGGAATGTTTACAAGAGAGTATTCAGATTTAATATTGTAGCCTTAGCACCAGTGGTAGAGGTTCGTTCTGTAACAGGTGGGTTGCTGGTTCGAACCCCCACTCACTCCGTCTCAGTCCTCACTCTCCTTGCCTGCTATTGGTGGTCAGAGGGCTTGGTGGCACCAATTGTGTGTGGCAGCCTCACATCTGTCAGTCTGCCCCAGGGCAGCTGTGTCTACATTGTAGTCTACCACTGTCAGTGTGTATGAATGGATGAATGACTGTAGTGTAAAGCGCTTTGGGGTCCTTGGACTTGATTAAGCACTATACAAGTGCAGGCCATTTACTATTTGTATGCTATATTAACTTTGTTGAAACTTAATTGCAGACACTTTTGGATCCAAGTTGAAGAGTCATGTCTGCTTGCCTACAAGGAGACATTCGCATGGAAATAGACCGCCATGTTGGAGCACGCCGTTTTTGTTCATTTCTGACTCCCCCTCTTTCAGCTCTGAGCTGGAAGTTGGTTAATGCGATTTATTTTGAATGGCCTTTAATGTCGTAACCCATGGCTGGGGTCCCAACAATACACAAAGGCAATATACAGTGCACAACACAATTACTTGCATTTCTGGTAAAAATAAGTAAAAAAAAAGAATATTTTAACAGAAAGAGTTGTTTTTATGTCGTTTTTTATGCTATACCAGATTACAGATTTGCCAGCTTCTGGGGAAGTTGCAGACAGTTCCCTCGATTTCTTACAGAACTAGAAGTGTCTCTTGCTCTAAACACCACACAGCGCACCATCTCCCCACCCTATCTCAAGTCTGTGTGCTGACGTCACCACAGCCACAGCAAAGCAAGTCATAGGATAAAATCAGGTCAGATAAAAGTCACAAAATGACCCCAGAAAATGACTGACAGTCAGATCTCAATTCCTGAAAACTACAGTTATGTACCAATGTACCAAAGGTATGAATATAAATCATAAATCGCTAAATTAATTAAAAATTTCCCTGAAAATGATCAACTTCTTCAAAATGGGAAAGATAAGAGAACAAGCCGTTTAAGTAAGGCAGATGTGTTTGAAAATAACTGTTCACCTAAACCTGCCCATGTCTACTGTTGAAGCAATAACTTTCAAAGCATTCAAAACAACTCAAACACAGTTGGACCCAAGTTTAATTTGCCTCCAAGCACATTGAAGAGGATGGTAAGGGAGGTACAAAAAATCTCCCCAGCTCACTGTTACAGATGTTCAGCAAGGAGTGCCATTTTTTGGTCATTGACAAAAGTTTTGGCATTACTCCCAAGACGTTTTTGCAGTTACACGTTTTGTTATGCATGTTTATTTCCTAATGTGTATTGGAACAACACCATAAAGCACAGAAATAAAAGCCAAATATCACACAATTTTGTGCAAAACTCCAAAAGTGGGTTGAACAAATTAATTGATGGCTTTTCCAAATTGTGGGTAAATAACCTTGTTTCAAGCATGTGGTGCTCGTTTAAACGCACCTATTTTCTGAAAAAAATTTCAGGGGTGCCGTCACATTTGGCCATGACTATACATACCAACTGCTTGTTTGGATGGTATGCTTAGAAATAATCTTTTCTGTCCTAGCGTTACAAATGTAAAGATGTGGAGTTTGCGAAACTCTACCTGGAACTTAACTGGAAATGTCTGTTTTGGTCAGATTGAGCAGAAGATTAAGCTTTTCTGCAGCAATCACTCCAGGTGGGTATGTTGTGAAAAAGGGATAAATATATGGAGATGTACCTTATCCCCACTGTTGGGTACAGTGGAAGCTCTGTGGTGCTGTTGGCCTGTTTCTCCTCCAGTGTGCCTGGGAACTATTTCAGTTCATTGCATCATGAACTTTTGATTTTTTTTCTCAGATTGTGAGATTATGCTACAGCAATAAAAAAAGTATAAATTTTAATTCTTTTTACACATCTTTACAAGGGGTGCCAATACATGTACCCAACACTGGATGTCCAGTCAGTGTGGTTGTTTTATTTGGGTTTAACAAAGATGCCAGAGTGCAGGTTTTACATTTGTTAGAAGTTCTGATATCTTTTAGTTTCTCTGACATCTGTCTACCTTACATTGTTTACTCACTAAATTAATTGTGCAAAAAAGTGTGTGAAACAAAGATGAATCTGTGGCAAAGCATTAACCCTACCCACTACTACTACCACTACCGTATTCAGTATGGTGGAGGATCTGTGATGCTTTGGGTCCGTTTGTCTTCCAAAAGCTCTAGGAAGTGTCTTAGCATGCATGTCATCATGGCCTCTTTGAAATACCAGAACATTTTAAAATTGATCTGGTCGACTCTATCAGAAAACTAAAATCAGGTGTCATTAAGTGTGCCATGCATGATTTGACTAAAAACAATTATTTCTTAACTTCTGAATTTTTCTACTGAATACATGTACAAAACTTAAAGGCTTGATTTTTCTAGATTTGATTTAAAATTATGCTACAGCAATAGGTAATTAATTTATTTTCAAGCCTTTTTTAAACATCTTTACCAGGGCTGCCAGTAGGTATATAGGATGCTGTATGGTGAAAGTTCCCTTCTACACTGTTCAACATAAGCTTTTTACACTTTAAATAATATGTCTTTAGTTTTTATGCAAATATACAGTAGCTTCTCCTGCTCGGGGGAATCTTTGTCTGCGTACTCCAGGATATGAACAAGGCTCGCAGTTTGAAATCACAAGCAACACGCTGGTCAGCTTGCTTCCTTCTCAGCAGTTGGTCATACAGCTGCTCTTCTATTACGAGTTTTCTGTTATCTTCCAGACATCATCTAAGGTTATCCTTATCTTCATCAAAAACATACTTTATACTATATGAATCCAAAATAACATTTTCCCTAAAGCATAAGTGTGACTTGCCTGCTCGCTGCCAGTGTTGAACTGCTATTTTAATTTAAATTGCAACTTATATATTTGTAGAAATCATAGATGCACCTTTTTCTAAAGGATTTGATATCTCTCATTAGAAGTGTTTTTGGGTTTCAGAGTAAGGTAAAGTTTATTTCTTCAGGCTGATTTAGTTTTTTAATTTGTCTGTCATAAACATTTTGCTTGCCACATCTTGGAAGGCTCCCGAGGACCTCTCTACATCAACTCATTTTGCTAGTGATGTTTAAAGACTGAATTTTCCCAAAAAGTTGAACTCCAGAGATGGGGTCAGGACTAGCCTTCCACTCTGCACTCCTGTCCAAACGCTGAACCTCAGCAGGGGGCTACAAAAATGTCACTGTCGGGTTCAGTTTGCATTAGCAGCAGTGTCACAAGGCAAAGCATTTATTCTCAGCTCTGCAAATATTTTGCTCCTGCCTCCTTCACGATACATTTCTGTTCTTCTGCATAGTAAACACTATAAGCACCATAAAAAACTCAGTTTAAACATAAAACCTTAATTTCGATTTCAGTACAGCTGAAGTCTGTGAGTTAAACATCTGTAACAGCTTTCCTTTAAATCAAAGAACCGTGGAGGGGTGAGAGTTATGGCTGCACAATCTGCTCAGCGGAGTTTTGTGGCTGAAACATATCCATCAAAAACTGGACAGATTGAAACTATATTTCACCACATTTCTTCTCACAAACCTGCTATAAACCAGTATGTTTCTTGCTGTAGAGGTTTGAAAAATCAAAAACTGATGCATTTTGAAACAGAGGGAACAATTTAGAGTTATATGTAGCTCTATATTTGCTTCTGTTTTTTCTTATGCTGTCAAGTGGTAACCCACTTTTTTTAAATGCTGTTTTTTGCTTTACAAAGTACACCCATCACTGATTACTGCCTGACCAGTAGAATGAGAAAATCACATGGTGCTCCACTCCGGTCAATTTACCTGGCAGATGTCTGTGACCTGGTGAACAAAATGGATGAACTGCTTCTTCTTGGCACAAGAAACTTGGACTTCCTTGGATCTACTGTCATCTGCCTTACCGAAAGCTGGCTTGGTATGTACATCCCGGACAGGGCACTAAAGATGCAGGGCTTCCAGCTTTTTCGAGCAGACAGCAGCACAGAACCCTTTGGGAAAATAGGAGGAGGTGGAATCTGCTTTTATATAAATGAAGGTTGGTGCACTAATGTCACAGTCTTACACGTAGACACGTAGTCCTCATCTGGAGTCATTTTTTATGAACTGTAAACTCTTTTATTAATTGAAGGAGTTCTTCTCATTTGTTCTGCCCAGTGTTTACATCCCACCTGTGCATCAGAGGCAGAAAATTAGCTTGCTGACCTGATAACAGAAGGGAGAGAAAAAAAACAGACTCTCTCATTGTTGTTTTTGGGGATTTTAACAGAGCAAACCTCTCAAATGAAATACAAAAATACAAACAGCACATTGAAATTGTCCCAACAGAGACACAAACACACTGGACCACTGATCTGATCACTGTCTGCTTCATCTCATTTCAGCCTATAGAAAAAAATTTAAAACTTCTCAGCTTGTAGTTCAGACTGTTAGGAAGTGGACTAATGAGTCAAAGCAGATGCCACAGGCCTGTTTTGACTGCACAGAGTGTTTTGAAGCTTCACTTTGCATTTGAGGAAGCTGCGTCTGTCCAAGTAGAGGCTTACCACATTGGGGACCAGGCTCTGTATTAGCAGACAAGAAAAAAAAATTATCGATGAGATCAAGCTACAGCAAGAAGCTAAAAAGCAGCTTCTCAGCGTACTTCCCAGCTGCATTCTGGAGGACCTTGAAGACCGTCACTAGCTACGGGAGCCAGTGTCCCCACGCTGTGTTTACCCCCTGACTGGCTGACGACCTCAAGAGCTTCTTCTGCTGATTTAAAGATCCGCTATTCACACCTCACTCCCACACAAAAGGACTACCTGCACCCTCCAACAAGAACTCTGCAACCCCCTCTCCTCTCCCCTCTGACCCCCTGTCTGCACTAAAGATTATTGAAGGAGATGTAAATAGACTCTTTTAGCATCCGAAGTCCAGAAAAGCTCCAGGACTTAATGGTATTTCGCCCTTCTGCCTGAAAACCTGTGCTGCCCAACTGGCCTCCATCTTCACTCAGACCTTCAAGTCTCTGGAGCTGCATGAGGTTTCCTACTGCTTCAAGGGTTCCACCATCATCCCGGTCCCCAAGAAATGCATCATCACAGGATTAAATGACAACAGACCTGTTGCACGGACATCTGTGTTAATGAAATCCTTGGTGTGGTGTTGAAGCATCTGAAAGACATCACAGGCTTCCTGCTGGATCCCCTGTAGTTTGCTTGCTGGGCAAACATGTTGGCAGGTGATGCAGTCTGTTTGGGACTACATTTCTGCCTGCACCACCTTGACCATCCAGGGACGTACACTCGCCGTCAACACAATCAACTCAGAAACCCTTCACAAGAAGCTCACCCAGCTCACTGTGCTAACCTCTACCAGTCAGTGGATCACCAGCTTGATGGGCAGCAGTAGGTGAAACTGAGGAACATCTTCTGCACAAGAAACCCTAGCACCGGCACCTCCCCTCTCCTCTTGTCTCTGTACACAAATGACTGCACCTCAGCGGACCCGTCTGTAAAACTCCTGAGGTTTGCAGATGACACTACTGTTATTGGTCTGATTCAGGACAATGATGAGTCTGCATGCAGACAGGAGGTCGATCGGCCGGTCCACTGTTACTGTCAGAACCACCTTGAGCTTAACCCTCTCAAGACGGTGGAGATGAGGGTGGACGTCCAGAGAACTTCGGCCCCACACACTTCTCTCACCATCCTCAATAACACTGTGTCAACTGTAGATCACTTCTGGTTGCTGGGAACAACCCTTTCTCTGGACCGGAGCTGGTCCTCACAAATAGATACTGTTCAGAAGAAGGCCCAGCAGAGACTGTACTTTCTTGTTGGAACTCAAAAGTTCAAGATGGTCTGGGACGGCTTTGTTTCTTTAAGAAGGAATTTGCAGTAATTTATGGAATAATGAATGCCGTTTCTAGCAGAAAATCCACTTTGCGACCTTAAACCCATGCAGGTTATTCAGAAGAAAAATAATCTGAAACACACCAGACAGTCCACCCATAAATGACATAAAAAAATAAGGATTTTATTGTGACCCAGTTAAAATCAGGATTTAAAACTGATTAAGATTGTGATGTTTGTCCTTAATCAGGCTATTCGTAGTGTAAAACCCTCCCATGAGGCTGTATTAAAACAATTCTGCAAAGAAGAGCAGAAAGACATTCCACATTGATATAAAAGACAAATTTTCAGTTCACGCAAATGCTGGATGACTGTTCTTGACAAAACTAGTTGATAGGGTTTGGGGGGAGAGTAGTTTTTTACAGAGGGCTAGGTTGGTTTAAGCTGCTTCAAAACTGTTTTTTTTTTACTAATCTGTTTTTTTTTTCTCTGATATTTAAATGTGTTCACTGCTGTGAAACATACACTTGTAAAAAAAATGCAGAAACAGACGAAATGTAAGCTGGCAAATATTTGTTTCTCAGCAGTGTGTGCGTTAGGATTGGTTAACCTCACAGATGTCCAGATGTGCAGAGAACATACAAGAAAAGTGCACTCACACACAAAAAAAATAGAATTGACACATTTAAGCTGGAGGAAAGTCTGTAAAATGTGAGACACCAGCTGAGCACACTGCTGTGGGAATTCAGCAAAATACTCACAAAAAGGAAGCTGTGTCTCTCCTACTTGGCTGTCATGAATGTAGGTCTGCCAAACTGAGCAACAAAAACAGTGCTGGAAATATTACATAAGTAAGTACTCTGTGATTTTCAACCCCAAGTTGGAGGCTCACAGGCAGCTGTTTAAATTGCATCAGTTCCTCTGATGCAATTGCATATAGCTCTCAACTCCCTTAGAGGTTTCAGTCATTTATTTTGATTAGGACTGTATTTATAAGATTAGCCTCTTAAGTAAGTCGCCGGGGAGGATGGGTTGGCAAGGACGGTGGTGGGGGGAAAATTAAGTCTGTTTGATCATTACAAATTCAGAAATTTCTGCTTGTCGATTAATTAGCTGCTTCCTAGGTCTGTGTGTCGCTCTCTTCATTTGTGGGGGCCCGGTTCTCGATGGACAAATACCCACGGTGCATCCATTGTATGTCTAAGCAGTCACTCAGTTTCGGGCAACTGGGGAGCAGTGAATAAAGATCCTTCAAAGGCAGGCGGTTTTTCGAGAGCAAGCCTTTTTTTTTACTTGTGCCGACTGATTTCTGAGAGCGCTGTGTTTGGCTTCTTGATGGCTTTACGCTGCCAGATTCTTTCCTAAACCAACAGAAGCAAAAACTAAGAAAGGACATGAAAATATAGATAAATTGAGAACAGGATTTGAAGTGTATTTATTTATTTTTTTTGATCTGCCTATGTATGGTCACAGTACATGCAGAATTGTTGTCTTATTAAGGGTATTTTGAGATGCCTAGGTTGTTTTACTGACTATAGAAATTTGGTTTGGTCTTTTTCTAAACCTGTGTCTTCCTCTGCAAATACGTACCTACTGGACTTTATTTAATGCTTCTAAAAGAATGCATATTTTAAATGAAAAGGGAATGAAGTTTAGATTTGTTCTGGAAATGCACCAAATGAAAGATCTAAGAAGCATCTAGCTCAAAAGTTACAGTGCCCTCTACATTCATCAGCTCCTCTAGTAAAAGTAAGCCTTCTTTTATTACAGTAGTACAATATCACACTGAAAAAAATGATAAACATCGAACCTTGGGTCCGAGTACTTCTATTCAGTTGTGGCCAAATTCCACATAAAGAAATAATCTTTTCCAAAATCCAAACGATTTTTTTAGCAATGAACAGTACAGGTGGGTCTGGCATGCAAGAAAGGATTAGTATGCCATGCCACCTGGTAGGTATGGCGGAGGATTGCCCCAGCCAAGGGAGAGGACCCAGGACTGTGGATGGCACAGAAGACTGTGGAAAAAGGAACTGTCAAAAATCCCTCCCTGCATGCTCCAACCATGCGACATGAAATGCTACTGCATTAAAACATATATTTATTTTAAGCTTTTTTACACATTTTTCCCAGGGAACACACCCAATATGTACTGAGGGTGCTGTAAGTCCAACTAAACGTTAGTGTGCCAAGTTTTGATCTAAACACAGCTTTCATTTATATTTCTCTGCTGACTGTGCATACTATTTTATGTTAAATCCGGTTTAATTTATGTTCCAGTGAGGAAAAGCCTTTTAGAAAACCAAAACAGAGATCAGACATAGCTGTGCTAGTTTATTGCTTAGCAGTGTAAGGGTTTTCTTTGTCCTGCTTTTTTCTGGAATGTTATGTCATTGCTGTGCTCTAGGGTCTTGTGTTGCAGCAGCTGTAATATCAAACAGCCCACTTTTGTTCTTATCGATTTATTACTTAAATAAATGTGTCCATTACCTGCATTAAATTCACTGTTATGAGAGTATTATTCAGAGAAGTAACCCTGTGCTCTATGATAATTCTAAATGAGCTGCAGAGATCCAAAGGTTAGGTGGGGGACTCTGTTAACAGAATAACTCTTAGCTTTGCACTTTACAAACCTGCATTTATGGAAGAATGACTAGAAGAAAGCCATCGATGAAAGAAAAGCATTAAGACGTCATGTTTGCAGTTTGCCACAAGCTACATCAAACATGTGGGAGAATGGCCCAGTCGAAGTTCTGATCTAAATCTATACAAGAATTTGTGGCAAAACTTGAAAAGTGATGCTCAGAGATGCTCTCGTCCAGTCTGACTGAGCTTGAGGTATTTTGCAAAGAACAATGGGCAAAAGTTTCCGCCTTTAGATTTGGAGAACTCGTAAAGAGATTTCTCAAAGCTAAAAGGTAGTTTTGCTTATAATCAGGGTGACTGAATTCAAATGCACGGCACACTTTTCAGATGTTTATATTTTCTTTCAGGCAAGTATCCCTTTCTTTCTATTTTCCAGTTATGCACTTACAGGGGTTGGACAATGAAACTGAAACACCTGTCATTTTAGTGTGGGAGGTTTCATGGCTAAATTGGACCAGCCTGGTAGCCAGTCTTCATTGATTGCACATTGCACCAGTAAGAGAAAAACAGAGTGGTGAATGTTCCATTAGCAGGTGGTAAGAGCACAGTTGTTTTGCTCAAAATATTGAAATGCACACAACATTATGGGTGACATGCCAGAGTTCAAAAGAGTCCAAATTGTTGGTGCACCTCTTGCTGGCGCATCTGTGGACCAAGACAGCAAGTCTTTGTGATGTATCAAGAGCCACGGTTATCCAGGGTAATGTCAGCATACCACCAAGAAGGACGAACCACATCCAACAGATTAACTGTGGACGCAAGAGGAAGCTGTCTGAAGGGATGTTCGGGTGCCTAAACCGGATTGTATGCCAAAACATAAACCACGCTGCCCAATCACGGCAGAATTAAATGTGCCACCTCAACTCTCCTGTTTCCACCAGAACTGTCCGTCGGGAGCTCCACAGGGTCAATATACACGGCCGGGCTGCTATAGCCAAACCTTTGGTCACTCATCAATGCCAAACGTCGGTTTCAATGGTGCAAGGAGCGCAAATCTTGGGCTTGGACAATGTGAAACATGTAATTGTTCTCTGATGATTCCCCTTTACTCTTTCCCCCCACATCCGGGGAGAGTTACGGTGTGGAGAAGCCCAAAGAAGCGTACCACCCAGACTGTTGCATGCCAGAGTGAAGCATGGGGGTGGATTCAGTGATGGTTTGGGGCTGCCATATCATGGCATTCCCTTGGCCTCAATACTGTGCTAGATGGGCGCGTCACTGCCAAGGACTACCGAACCATTCTTGAGGACCATGTGCATCCAATGGTTCCAAACATTGTATCCTGAAGGCGGTGGCCGTGTATAGGATATAAATGCACCAATGGCACACAGCAAGAACTGGTGAAAGATTGGTTTGATGAACATGAAAAGTGAAGTTGAACATCTCCCATGGCCTGCACAGTCACCAGATCTAAATATTATTGAGCCACTTTGGGGTGTTTTGGAGGAGCGAGTCAGGAAACGTTTTCTTCCACAAGTATCACGTAGTGACCTGGCCACTATCCTGCAAGAAGAATGGCTTAAAATCCCTCTGACCACTGTGCAGGACTTGTATATGTCATTCCCAAGATGAATTGACGCTGTATTGGCCGCAAAAGGAGGCCCTACACCATACTAATAAATTATTGTGGTCTAAAACCAGGTGTTTCAGTTTCATTGTCCAACCCCTGTATCTTGCATGCAATGTTGCATTTTGACACAAAATCCCAATAAAAAACTTTGAATTTGGAGATTGTAATATGACAAGATGTAAAAAAGTCTGAGGGGTTTGAAAACCTTTGCATGGCACTGCAGCCTTGTTTCCTCAAAATGACCATGAAAGCCTTTAATTTCAGGTAGAAGAATCATTTTAACTTATTGCTTTAGAATGCATGTCAGAACTGATGCTCTTTTCCAAAGAGGGTTGTCTTTCCCTCCAGTCCAGTCTGTCAGAAAAATATTCTAAACTGCAAACACAACATGAAAAGTCAGAGTGATCTTAAGCGGGTTTTTGTTCTCTTCAGAAGCAGTGAGTCACATTGCATTTGGCAACACCTCTCCCTTGCACAGTTGAGTTTACAGTCATGTTTTTCCATGAAGAAGATGACAGCATGCAGCATGTGACAGCTTATCAAATCAAACCCACATTTCCTCTTTCTCATATGTAGGACTCTTTTCATGTTGAGTTGTCCTCGGCACCATTATTCCTACATAAAGCGTTCTTCTCTTTTATTCCTATGAGCATCAAAAGAAGGACATAGCACAAACATAGAAAAATAAACATTTCTTAATTTTATGTAGAACCCAGGCTGCAGATAAACATCAATATTATTTTTTTAAGTGTATCCTTTTTTACTGCTGCAGCTTACCAGTCAATATTTACTCCAGGAGGTGATTATTCACGGAATGAGAGTGTGACTTTTTAAAAA
Organism: Crenichthys baileyi; assembly: GCA_036173005.1. NCBI lineage: Eukaryota > Metazoa > Chordata > Actinopteri > Cyprinodontiformes > Goodeidae > Crenichthys > Crenichthys baileyi. Next base: position 5,593 of record JAHHUM010001325.1, on the reverse strand, counting down.
AAATTCTGGCATCTTTAAAGGAAAATTAAAGAGCTGAAATTGTTTTGGCTTTGCCTGGATTTCCCCTGTGACCTACAAACAGAACACAAGCATCCAAGCATGTTGTCTTTCATCATTAAACTGTCTTTCGAAAAGGCTCCTAAGAGAGGCTCCTGGAGCACAGCAAGAGATGCCTTGTACTTCGAAACATCAAGTGTCGTCAGCGTCTGCTGGGAGGTGCATATAAGAGTCATGGACTTGAGCTGAAAGGATCTTTGAAAAAAAAAATCTCTTTGACTTTCACGCAAACTCGCAGACATGCTGGTTTCGTTGTCGCTTTATACAATAACGTAGGTGATATCCAAGGTCTGCTAAGTGTACGTATCTTTGGCCTTGCTTTCTCACCCTCTCTGCTTCCATTGTGCTCACAGATCAAAGATGCCCACAGTGCCCCAGGTGGTCTCATGAGTGAAGATCCTCACTTAAAGGCAGCTGACAGTGGTAAGTTATTAAACCTCACCACTGTCTACTTCACGCACACACACACACACCACACACACACACACACACACAAAGGCCTCTTTGATCCTCTTTTGTAGAATGTCTTTCTTAATGTTTATCAAAGATCCACTTCCAGTACAATGCTATAGATTTGTCCTACCATTACAAGTACAGTTTAGTATAATATTCTAATTGACAACAATTATATGTAGCCCCCAATCATCCTTTGATGAACATATAACAAATGATTCACTGTTTGTGAATACATTTATTGACCACACAAAGTGAGTGTTACTTTCCAAAAAGTCTTTAAAAGTAAAATTAATAACATGGCATTTCCTGTGCTTTTTTTTCAGAATTTTAATGGTTGGATGTTTTTTTTTATGTTGGAGGAAAGTAGCTAAGTTTGTGCTAGAATTTTCCTAACTTGCCTCTCATGTTAGTGTAGCTAAACTCACTTTTTATGCAAATCCAAGTGTGAAGAAATCTGGAACGTTTTGCGCAACATCAAGTCCTGTCAGGCATAGTGGTGTGAACTGATTTCTTCTGTTTTAGCTTTCTGGTCACGTTTAAATGTATGAGATTATCAAACAAATAATCATATCATAGGATACCAGTATGTAAACAAATTGCAGTTTTTCAAGTATTTCCCCATCTTGTTAATTCATGAATTTATGTTGAATAACTACAATTTGTAGTTCATTTCACAAGCCACACCCAGGCCTGCTTACTACCTAATCTGACGAATCGAGATATAATTTAAATAGAACCTGAATGAGAACATGAAGCTGGATAAAAGATCACCAAAAGGAAGACAAAATGCCCAGATCTGAAAAGGACAGACTAGAAACAAAGTCATTGACATCTGTCAGTCTGAAGTGAGATAGAAAGTTAATTGAAAGGCTTTTGGACTCCAGTGAACCACAGTTGGACCCATTACCCACAAATGGAGAAAACGTGAAATGGTGGTGAACCTTCTCAGGAGTGGTTGGCCTACCAAATTACTCCCAAAAGCTCATTGATGACTCATCCAGATGTTTACAAAATAACTCAGACTAATAACCAAAGCGCTGCAGGGCCTCACTTGGCTCAGTAAACGTCAGTGTTCATGAATCAACAGCAAGGAAAAAAACTGCCTTGGGAGATTTTCAAGGCAAAATCCGCAGCTGACAAAGCGGACAATAATGTAAATTAACCTTTGAAATGTGTCTTTTTTTTTTCTTTGTTTGTATATTCATCATCTGACCATCTTGGGCTGAAAGTCTTCTATACACAGTTTGTGATTTTCCCCAAATGGTATTATAATTATTAGTTGAATTACCCAGAAGACAGGTCCTACACCCCGGCCATCTCAGCCACTCCAAGCATTTGGTTCACCAAGTTGAGTGAATCACTATCACTGCAGACTGTACGTCAGCATAGTGCGACATGAGAATAAGTAACGTTTTATTAGATCACATTTGAAGTTCAGCAGTTACGTAAAGTTTGTAGCAGTGGCACAGATGTGCAGTTTTTTTTTATTGTGTTGCAAAGTTGCAATGCTCAGAAATTTAAAAAAATTTCACATCAGCCTGGTTTAACTGGAGATCAAATTCGAAATGCTACAGGAAATACTTGAATATAATTTACTTAGTGGCGTATCTCTATATGGTATAGAAATGAAACGACATACAAATTACCGTTACACAATTGTCTTACTAAAACAACGAACGGGTAGTTTGAATATTAAAATTTAGTTCAGATATTATGTTATTAATGTAACAGTGTATCCAACCAGCAAATGCCAAGCATTTATTTTGACATTGCTCTGTTCGTTTCACTTATTGGTTGACCTGATTCTCCTTTACTTGCTGGATACATTTTCTTCTGTCCTCAGTCAGAGACAGCCAACAGTACCCTCTACTGGGAGGTGTGAAAAACTACAACTAACAAATGAAATGCTCCTACTTTATTGGAAACAGTAAGCGGTCAGTAGTTCTCAAAAACACAGCTGAATACCATTAACTCTGAGTGCCAAAACGCAGTTGTGAGAAGAAGGAGCAGAGCATGTTTTCAAGCAAGCTGTACTTTCTCACAGGATATAAGTATGAATACAGACTGACCACAACTCTTTCAACACTTATTAGCATTTATATTAAACAGAACAAGAGGTGACCTAAAGGATTTTATCTATTCCTTCCATTTACATTCCATGCATGTAATACTGGTAGTTCTCGGTTTTCATCAAAAGCAACTTTTTAATTTTGAACTCCTTAATATCCCCCTTTTCTCCATTGATTCCTTTCCCAACATCTCATATATCCATGAGCTTTGTTTCTTTAAAAAAGAGAATTTGATTGCTAACGCCACATAAAGTTCCCCCTTCCTGCTTGATGAAATTTGTAACAACAGACCAGCAAAAAATCTTGAGATAAAAGAAGGCTTGTGTGAAAACATCTGAGACAGAAGTTCAGGACTAACTATGGTACTGCTGTCTACTAGTGAGCCACCTTTTTTCTTACTGAAATATACAACCATGATGGCGTTTTTGCCAAAGAAAAACAACAAAGTAAAACAAACAATATCCCAACCTGCCACATTGGCCTTTTATTAAAATGCCTTGGCCTTTCCACAAGCTTTGACAATATATTTTGTTATTGCCTACTCAGAGTCAAAATTTAAAGATTAAAAGTGTAGCCCACATAAATTATGCATTTATACAAGCGTTTGACACACCCATCCTAATTAAAGTTTCATAAGATGTGTATTGAATTTGTATTATTATAGTGTTGAGGTAAAAACCCTACTAGTGTGGTCAATTCCAACATGGGGAATTGTTGCATTAGTTGGCATCTAGTTATTCTCAAAGGGAGGAGCCAGAGAGCTTGAAAGTTCTGTCAATCGGTTTTGCACATGTAGAAAATAAGAGATAAATGATAATCAGATATCTGCCTTTTCCATCTGTTTATGGAATCTGTATAATATTCATATCGTGGAATTAAGCTGATTGTTACAATGAAAACAGTCCTCTATCCAGCATCTATATCATAACCAATCATTTCCTAAACAGATGTATAAATGATAAAGGTCTACGAATGTGAGGGGTTTTCTATTTTGCATCCAGTCATGCATGTGCAAGATTGCACAAGCAAGTGGGGGCACAGCTTTTTTCGGCAGTGCAAGAAGGGGCTTCTCAGGAAAAAGGTTTGTAAGTTTTGCTGTATTAATAAATAAATAAAGATTGCTCTATCACCAGGGGTTAGTACATGTTTGCATTCAGGCTGATCATGGCTCCAAGAATTGGAGAATGGAAAAGTCCGGTAGATCAGATATGAAATCACTCTATTTTACATTTTCTTTATCATAGGTAAATAATATTGTAAACTAAAAAGAAGGAATGTCCCAATCATGATGAAGTCCCTGTGTACTACTTCATTACAAGCAATACCATTAATATATAGAAAAGCAATACAATACACTTCATTAGTACTTATCTCACTTAGCAGTAACACTCCTTACTCTGCACTCTCCCATTTCCGTGCACAGTAACAGATCCTTTGTCCTTCGGAACCTGAGTTTCTGCAAGACCGCCTCTAATTACTGTGTGAATATAGATGAACTTGGTTAAGAAAGCTACTAAATGTTATGGTAACTCGCCACACAAAAAATACATAGCTTATAATTGTTTTTAAAGATATATCTGGCTTGACACATACAGCTGCTTTCTAGTCATACACCGGAAAATTGGCAGATTTCTAAAAACCAAAGGCAGAAAACGAGGTAGCACAGCCCAAGGGCTGTTCATTACATGATCACAGACAGTGGGTAAAGAACATGTGTTTGAAGCATTCCTCAACGAATCCAATACAAATAATACAAAAAAAACGTTGCTCATCACTCCAAGCCGACAGCTAGGATTGAATCAGGGCAACTTTACTAAGAAGACAGTCATTTACTTCACATCACGTTCACTTCAACTTCTCTAGTTGTTGTGGGATGTATGGACAGTGTTCGAACACACTTTAAGCTATGGATGACATTTTGTGTGCTTACTCATCTTTCCAGTTCTTGTGACTTTTTAGCGATATTTTATGAGGTCCCAAAATTATTTTACAACCAACAAACTACAAGTTTTTGCCTTTTAAATAAATCCCTCGAGTCTAATGCATCGCCTTCCAGCTTGACTGCATTCACTGCAGGATGAATTCTCTTAGCCGTGATGAGCTTCCTCATCACAGCCCCTCTTGATGGCTACCATGTTCGGAAAATGAATCCCCTTAATGAGCTTGGGCAACAAGGATGAAAATCACACCAGGCACAGTTAGTTTGGAAGGGAGGTTACTCCTGCATAGTGATGTTCTTCTTGCTTCTTGCCGATGCTCAAGGAATTATCAGCTACTGCATCGTTGTAGTAAAGCAGCAATGATTTTCTTAGTGGCTAGTTGGTCATCTGGCAAGATCACTTAGTGGACCATGTCTGTTAAATTGGTGAAAGTGATCAAAGGGGTTTTGACTCAGAACTTTAACTGTGTTGCTTGCTTCATCCTTGGCAACTTCATAGTCTTCCACTGAAGGCTTTTTGCTTGGTATTCAGGTCGTACTCAAACATTCATGACTCCTAAATGGTGATGACTCTCTCAAGCAAGTCTGGTTGGGTTTAAATGTGCCTGAGAATGTCCTGACCCACCAGCACATTCCATTTCTTCTGGACATTGATCACAGCTCTTCCTGATGCCAAAATCTTTTGTAACCTGCAAATCAAACGAACATTTAGCGGACAATCACAACGCACCACCTCCCTCGCGTACACAACATCGTCATCAGTCCTTCTCTTTGAAGGCCTTTTACTCCAGAGTTGGTCTTCTACATCCTCATGTCCCTCTATGAACCTCTTGTTCCACTTAAAAAGTGGTCCAAGACAGAGGACCACTGACAGTTTTCACCAGCCAGACCAGAAACCTCCGACTGGTTCCTGGCTATATGCCCAACTTGATAGCCTTACATTTCTTACACATGCTGTAAAAAGTGTTTTAGAGATACCTGCATGTTCTTAGTGTCCTCAGAACCGATGTCAGATGAGAAAGCTGGATGCTTTCTTTTAGATGATTGAAGGTTTGCTGATTTTCAGTTGGGC